>JBBPRK010001778.1:0-10617 GCA_038093075.1 Boletus patriciae | reverse complement strand
TTCGACTCTTCGCATTGTACCCGAGTTTATTTCAATGACGTACCTCAGTGTTCAAAAGGACTCTCAGCGACCTGATCAGCTCCAAGAGAACGCTATTCTCGATGTCAGAAAGAACCTTTCTCTTTCCGCCCTTTCCGACTAGCGAAGAAAGTAAGCCACTGATAGCAATGATACCTTCTTCGGCTATGAAAGTCTCGATCCAGGGCAGCTTGGCAGTGGACAGATGCACTCGCAACGAGATGATGTGTTTGGCAAGCTTTGCATCTGCGTTCCGTGACTTGCGTATGCCATCCACATAAGCACGAGCGGATGTCGAATGTTCGTTATCCGTGGTTGCCTCACCCCCCAAAGCTGCCCACCAAGTGCCAAACATGCTTCCAGTGGCCTGTGGCTGTACGGGCTGCACGCCTTCTTCCACTTTCTTGGAAGAAACAGAGAATCTGGGACCTGTCGCAAATTCGCCACTTGAACGACCCTTGGGGTTGACACTCGGGGGTGGAGGGGAAGTTGCCGAGCCCCACGTCGGAAACGCAGAGATCCGTTTGAAGAAGTTCGAATCGCCGCTGAGCTGTGGAACAAGCCGATCGAGAAGCGCACTTCCGCTGGACGGTCCATAAGTTGCGGAGGTGACCGGAGATACTAGGAGGCTAGCTGGAGTGGCCTTATCGGACTTGCCTCGTGATAGCTCGATAAGTTGTCGTTTCTTTTCTAGTGGCAAAGAATGCATATTTGCCCTCGCCTCGCCCTTGACAACTAGTAGATCCTGAAAACACGTCCTGATCATTCTTGTTGAAACGAATAATCACTGCTTACCATACAACGCTCAAACTCTTCCAAGTCGAATTCCCCCGAGCTGAGACTTTCTCCCGTCGAAAGACTTCCACCCGTGTTCTGTTGAACCAGCAAAGGTTCACTGACGCTCTTCCGATTACCGGTGGGGGTTGCGATGACCGCCGAGGTCGTCGCAGGCGCAGGCTGAGACCAGCCAGCCAACACGCTGGTGAGGCGACTTTGAGCGATAGAGCCTCGCCACTCGGGGCAACCTGGCGCGCCGGGAGCGGTCTGGAAAGGTGTAGATGACCCAGCGCTAGACTTGCTCTGCTTTGCGGTACCTTCCCCCTCCTCGTCCGCAGAGCTGTCTGTCGTAGAACGCGATTGGGTAGAAGTGGAGCGCGGTTTTCGACGGAACCATTGGTCCGGAATGCAGAACCGGATGGCAGGTGGATGGTCGGAAGACCTCAGGGTGTCGACCATGAGTATAGACCCGGATAGTTGTGTAGCTTATCATCAAAGTTAGCATCATCAGCCCGGACGCGCCCAATAAATCACGCACCTTGGTTTCCAGAAAGCACCTCGAGGGCATACTCGATTTGTCCACCTCCACGGGAAGAAGGGAGCACCTTGAGTAACCCGAGTTCTTGAACGACATTGTTGATGACATCTTCCACAATAGCGTCTTTCCCAAAGAATACAGTCCATTCGAAACCATCATCGATCTCCGGTATGCGCAAAAAAGCAAGGGATAACGAATGGAAAGGATGCCTGGCGACGAGGCGCAGCACAGGCGCATGCAGCCGGGAGGTCAGCGGGAACGCGAAAAATTGCTTCGGAGACGTGCCCGCTGAATCTGAGTCGGACTTGCTCACGAGTGGGGCGATGAGCGACGTTGACTCTAGGATGCCTGAGTCAAAGAAACGCGTCCTGTACGTAAGTATTGGCATGCAATCGGATATCTACAGAGAGCCTACCGTCTCCGAGAGCAGCCAGCTCTGTTTCGTCCCACGAACGACCTGGTTTTTCCTTGCGCACGCGCTGAAGTCCCCAGGCCGAGGGTGCGACGTCGAGCACTGTGCACTTGACCTCGTCCAGTTGTATTAGGGTTTCGATAAGGTCCTCTGCAGTGGTATCTGCTGATATAGAAGGGTATTGTAGGCTGCCGTCTAGCAATAGCACGGGAACCGTTAGGGGATCTTGAAGGTCGTCTGTCGCCATTCTCTCCGAGGGCTTCGAGTGTTTACTGATGAATGGACCGATGAATGAACTGGCCACACCACGTTGACATTGGGTGCTACAGCGGTAATCAATATTTTGAGTGACCTCGCAGTTTCGGTAGTTAGATCTACCCGGCTCTAGATTATGGTGTTGGCCGAGAGTGGTAGTTGTCCAAGCCGCGAGAACTGATCACACAAAAGTACATGGTACACAATGCAGATATGTAACAAAACAACGGGTAAACCAACACGCAGATCGACGACTGAGATTGAGACGATCACGGATGGGAGGACTCCCCCCCTTCCGTGTCCACCGAAGGATGGACCATGTAGTACACACGATCATTCTCTCCCGCCTGCCCCGAGGAGGAAGACTGTTGGACCGTTCCATCGCTAGCCGACTCTGGCAACGAATCTTGCACGTCCCCACGAACTTCCAAAAGGAACTTGTCCTACAGCGACGCAATCCATTTCAGTTAAGCCGAACCAAGAATCAGGAAGTTGAGCCGCCATACCTTCACCAGCTTCCTCAAAAGCTTCATGATGAGCTCCTTTTCGTACTCCAGCTCTTCGACGTCCTGTACCTCCGATTCCTTGAGTTCAAGGTACCAGTCGATGAGCTCGTCCCTGTCGATCCCTTGTCCAGTCTCTTGTTCCGTTGCGGAGATATGCAACACCACGAGACTCTGCAACGTCATGTATTTGTCATGGGTGATCACCATTCGTCGTCTTGGCTGAGGGGGTGCAGGGGCGGGGGCTTCTGGGAGCGCGCTCCCTGCCCGCGGCGTCGATGATGGTCCCGCACCACTGCTTGTCGCCACACGGTTCAATCCTAACGAGCTCTCCTCAGCCGCATCCATTGCCTCGATCTCAGCCGACGACATCTCCACGTCCTGGCTCTCGTCAAGACCGTCCGTAGCCTGCGCCGCATCCTCGTTGGCACCACGCTCGCCCTCGCCCTCTTCCTCATCAAAGTCGATGTCGTCCTGTTCGACGTGGATGATAGATTGCCGCAAGAGGGTGTATGCTTCGCGCACGAATGCGGTTGTTATCTCGGACGTGCAGTTCGCGCGAGCAATGGCCTCGCTGAGACGGATCATACTTTCGAGCTGTCGGACAGTAATCCGATACGAGTTTCGACCTACGCCGGCGTCATCTTGCCTCAGGATTCTGTACTTTTCGACCAGGACATCCGCTGCCTCGGGTGTGAGCTACGAGAGATCAGCAAAAGTTACAGACTAGAGGAGCTGTTTCCTCACCTTGGGGTTGAATGTTCGTGCGTAGCGGATATAACGCTGTAAAGCCTCCGTACTGAATTCCGGATTGATAGCTTCATCTTGGAAACGATGGACATTAACGATATGCTTGGCAATGTTCAGATCCGTCTTCTCATCGCACTCATCAAGGACCACAAAGAACATATCGAATCTACTCATGATCGGCGCACTCATGGCAAGGTTTGCCCTGAGAGTTTTCTTCCGGTCGTATCGCCCCCCGATAGGATTTGCGGCGGCCAGGATCGACGTCCGGGCATTGAGCGTAGCATGGATACCAGCTTTGGCTATGGATATTGTTTGCTGTTCCATGGCTTCGTGAATGGCCACTTGATCTGAGATATCCATCTTGTCGAACTCGTCAATGGCGCATATACCGTTGTCCGCTAGCATCAGGGCACCAGCCTCGATGGTAAAGTCGCCTGTTTCCTCGTCTTTCACGACTGCTGCTGTGAGACCAGCAGCAGAGGATGCCTTTCCGGAAGTGTAGACTGCGCGAGGTAGGAAAGAACAGATATATCTGGTAGATGCCTGGTTTGCTTGTGCACGTGAGACGGAAGGGGATTAACACGCACTTTAGGAACTGCGACTTTGACGTCGACGGATCTCCAATAATGCAGATGTTGATGTCGCCGCGCAAGTGCATCCCTTCGGCGGTTTGCTTGTGCACACCACCCATCAATTGCAGCAAGAGCCCCTTCTTTACGATTTCATGACCATAGACCGTTGGCGCAATACTCTCCACCAGGCGTGAGTAGATGTGGTCCGAGTCGATCATGCTCTTCAGTTCATCGAATTCGGGCTCGGTTAGTGATCTGAGGAAGGCTTGTCCATCCTCCTCGCCGTCTTCTTCCTCACCACGGACATTGGTACCACCCTGTAATCAATATTAGCCATTTCGTTGATGCGCATGTATGCCACTTACTCTGCCATCAGCATCGTGCACCATGCATGCCAAGAAGGCCGTTTTATACTGTAGATCTCGCACACCAAGACTCTTCAGACCCGTTACGCCGCCACTAACACCCCCCGTTGCAGCATTCGCCCCACTTTTGCTCGCCTCGCGGATAAGCTCCGCCTTGTTTCCACCGGGTAGTCCAAGTTGGCTGACGTCTGGCACGACGATGAATGTTCCTGTAAATACGCATTTATCTCCGGCTTTTGCCCGTTCAACGAGCTCGGATCGAAGGATGACATCAAGGGACCGGGGCATAGAGCCAGTTGGTATCTCGGAGGGATTTTCTTGAATGCGAACCTTTTGCCAATCTGTGAATTTGGAGGTATCGATTTGTAGCTGCCATGCCATGCGGTTACCGCAGGTTGGGTTGGGGCACAAACTGGGCTGTACGTCGGGTGATCAGGAAGACTTCAACTACATGAATCTTAAAACTATACCTCGGTATACTTGAACTGTTGTTCTATCTCATTGACGAGACCACCACAAACTTCGCAAATAAAACTTCCGTACAGTAACTCGGGTCTGACTTCACTTGTTCTCGTCACTGTACCACTGATACTCATCAGCGTACCGATCTTATCCGTACGGAGATCCCGAATGCCGGAGACCAAAGGGAGATGATAGAATGCGATGTTGAATTCGCGGGATTGGAGGTTCGAAGAGTCCGTGGTGGCAGCAGTCGGGTTTATTTTGAGATATTCAGGTTCATACTCTGCGACCAAGTTGTGAAGCGCGCGACGCAGATACGGGAGGAATCTATAGTATTGCTTCTGGATTGCGTCTGCAAGGACGTCGTCTCTCTGTAAGAGGTGCCCGTAATCCACGTAGAGCGTCGTGATTTCGTACTCCCGCATGGTGTGGACCTGCTGAACATACAACAGCTCGCCATCCACCACTTCAGGTAAGCCGCCATCAGAGGCGGGCGTAGATGGTAGAGCGACATCTTCAGTAAAACTAGATCGCGACACGATGAGGAACGGGAAAATGTCCACACAATCACCACTCACGTTTTCAGAAATGTTTCAAAGCTCTCGCATACGCTCTCGCCTACCGCGTCCCGAACCATTGGAACATCGCCACCTGGCTGGTTTCTAGGCCTCCGCCTACGCCTTGCGCCTGTTTCATCTTCTCCCTGAGCTTCCTGTGCCTCGCTGTTGCCAAACGCCAGCGCATCCGTTGCTGGCCGTCGGACTGATCTTGGGGTGCCGTTAGACGACGCCGTTGGATTTGGCGCGCTGCTCGGCGGCAACGACGACCTCGGTGCTGGTGGCGACGACAAACCATCGATGTCCATCGTCTTTCTCTGGTAGTAAATGTCGAAAGTCAAGGAGCGATCTCGCGACGCGACAAGACTCGCATACGGATTTGGCGCGAGACTGCCTACCCTAAACGACAGGACAGACAGGTCCATCACGTGTTCAGCGCGTGTTACCATTATGACGGGGATGTCCCCACCCGAGCTCATATAATTACAGTCAGTACCTTTCTAGTTTTAGTCCCCGTTATGACCGCGACGGACCTCTCGCTGGAGGCGTTGGACCCTACATACGTCTCCGACGTCCTCTCAAGACCTCCGTTTGTGCAAATCTCTGGGGTGTCCAACGTCCGGGACCTAGGGTCATACCCCACTAGCACACCTAATCTCATCACGAAGCCAGGCTATGCCTTTCGCGGCGCGGAAGTCTCCAATATCACCCAACAAGGTATTTTAGCTTCCATACTATCCTCGCAGCCCTTTTGGCACCCTCTGATGTCATAATATACTAGGCATTCAACAGATGAGGGCGCTCGGGATTACTACTGTGTTTGATCTTAGATCAGACCCGGAGATGCAGAAATACAGCACTCCAATACCCACTATCGAAGGCGTGCAAATATTTCGCACGCCTGTCTTTGCAAATGAGGACTACAGTCCAGAAAGCATGGCGAGGTGCGTTGGCGTGGGGGACGCTACGTTCTTCGCTCTCACCCTTGTTCGGTAGAAAATTTGAACTCTATGCAAGCGGTACTACGGAGGTATAGCGGTAATGACCATTCATAAGATCAGCCACCGCTGAGCGCTTGTACAGGCATTTATGAAGCTATACTCTCAAATACTAGATCACGGAGGTCGTGCGTTTGGCACTATTCTCCGACACGTTCGAGATAAACCAAACGCTCCATTTCTATTTCACTGCACAGGTCTGTCTTCGCATCCCGTTGTGTGGCGCTTGTCATTGACAGAATGCCCGTCTAGCGGGGAAAGATCGCACAGGCATCGTTGCTGCCATTCTGTTCAAAGTACGCTGGCTGGACTAGGTAAACGCATCACCGCTTACTCCCGCATAGCTCGCAGGCGTGGAGGACCACTTCGTCTGCCAAGATTACTCTCTGACTCGAATAGGTCGCGAACCTGATCGCGAAAAGGTCCTCAGACGGCTCTCGAAAGAGCCACTGTTTGCCGCCAACTCCGAACTTGCACTTCGGATGCTTACCTCTCGGTACGTACGATCGATCCCTTGCTTTCACGCTCGTGGCCTCACTCCTCGTGGGTTAGATACGAGACGATGCACGCCACGCTGGGTCTCGTCAGGGACACGTATGGTGGCGCAGAAGCTTATGTGAAGAATTTCTGCGGGCTTACCGACGATGATATATCGACTATTCGGTCAAACCTGGTAGTGCCTGCCAAAGCACGGATGTGAAAGTGTTTTCGCTTATCGCACAAGCCTATTATTTACTACCATGCATGTTGTATATGTCGCACAACCGGAGCAATAACAGGATAACCATGTAAACACCGGAACTAGCTCAAACCTGGCAAACCTTGGAGTCGTAGCAACAATTGATTGGTGCCATCTTTATTGAGGGTACCGGGTCGTACTTATGGGCAACTAATGGTAACTGACGAGGCGTACAATCGAATGCCAATACTGTAGTAGAAGGCATATAGACACCCGAATATTTAGAGACCTACATGAATGAACGGAAGCCATGTGACGAAAGACGCTCTACCACTATCCCGAAGACGTCCAACAGCTCCGTGCAGCGCTCGCGCAGCCTCCCGATAATCCGGCCTTGTACCGTTCCGAAACAGTTGCTTGTATACGTCCCTTGCCACCTCAGGCGCAAGCTTATCGCTGATCGACCACATCGTACCAACGACGCCTCCGTAACCCGCAAACAACATTCCCGCTGCGATATGGATGGCCTCGTCGGAGAGACCCTCGTCACCCATGGCCGTCTGACATGCGGAAAGAAAGGCAAGCCCGCCACGGGAACGTGACAACGAGATGATGTCAGATATTTTCAAGCGGCGTTGATCGGCGAGACAAAGTCCACTCTCAGTCGGACTTGCGGTATCTTGAATTCCGTGGCATGCAAAATGGACCCAGTCCGCCTCCTTCATGAGGTCGAGTACTTCCTCGACCGTGCCGACAGACGACTCCAGGAGGGTGGTACGTGCTAAAGGAGAATGCCGGATTGCCGCCCTGATATGTTCCAACTCGGTGGCCACACCTGGAAGTCGGGGTAGGCCATCTGAGGGTGGCTGACGAACAGCAAGGAGACAGAGATCGCCGCTAGGTGCCACATCGGGATTAGGTGACGGTGCAAGAATGCTGAGAGTAGGGAGGTATGACGAGATGACGAAGTCGGATACTTTGTCCCCAGGTTGCGATTGCTGGGTGTCATAGAAACCAGCTGCATGGATAGGAAGAAACACGAAAGGGCCAGTCGGACACCAAAATATGCGCGATAGGTCCCCAGGAGTCTGTTCGGTGACAGATGAACGGATCAGCTATGAATTGAAGTGACACTACATCACGCACTGAGAAAGCCAAGGCATCCAGGACTGGTTTGACGACACCGTTCCACAAGGCGGATAAG
Organism: Boletus patriciae; assembly: GCA_038093075.1. Classification (NCBI taxonomy): domain Eukaryota; kingdom Fungi; phylum Basidiomycota; class Agaricomycetes; order Boletales; family Boletaceae; genus Boletus; species Boletus patriciae. Next base: position 2,527 of record JBBPRK010001778.1, on the reverse strand, counting down.
AGGAACTCCCAGTTGACGCAGCCCCGTGTTACACTTTTCCCCTCTCTGTCGTCACGAGCGTGACCAAGTAATTTCTCCAGCATGTTCTGAAGACCCGCGGATCTCTGGAAAGTGAATTTGGGAAGCGGGACATGAATTACACGATCGACATCAGCAAGAACAATTAACGCATCGCAGCGGCTTTTTGCAGCGTTGAGTACAACCACTGGTCCGGAGTGTGCTGAAGCTCGGAGCTGAGAGAACTCTTTGTGGAGGAGGAATTGCTCGAAACTAGGAAAGCTTCGAATTTCCTGGAGCAGTTTATCTCGTTCGATCGCGAGCGTACGGTGTCTGTCGGCCTCTTGTTGGGAGGATTCTGTCGCATGATGCACTGCCATTTCGGTCATCTCTATCAATGCAGACAAAGATTTTTCGCGGGTGACACTGGCATGCTCTAATGCGGCAGACAGTTCCCGAAGTCTGCGGGCATGATTTGGATGAGCAGATGACAACTGTTCATAAGAGCTGCGAAGCTGAAACAGCTCTCCCCAAACGACCGAGCGACCTTGCTCGAGCCATTCCACAGCGGTTTCCGGGAGTCCCGAGTCCAAAGCAGCAGCAGCAGCCTCACGCACCACATTGGCACCTGGTGTAAGTTCATAGTAACGGTGTGAAAGAGACAGGCCAATCCATGCGAGTTCAGGAAGGAGGCTAATGGCGATGGAGTATGCGTGGAGGAGAGAGTGATGGCACATACGCCGAGCACATGATATCCATTGCTGTGATGCGTAAAACCGAACCCTAATGGGGCCGATGGGGGCGGAAGCGGCGTGAAAATACAACGAAATTGCTTGCTCGAGGTCACTCGGCTCCCCGAGGCGCTCAAAACGGGTGATGAAGGAATTGCCGAGGCTGTTCAGAAGGGTAGGCTTGTGAGGGTGACCATGAGGGGTGAGGTCAACAGCATCCATGAGCATTAAAATTGCGTGCTCGAGGTCACTCAGCTCCGCGAGGCGCTCGAAACGAGTGATCAAGAAGTTGCCGAGGTTGCCAAGATGGCCGAACTTGTGAGGGTGACCATTAGGGGACAAGTCAATTGCATCCCCGAGCGTCGAAATTGCGTCCTCGAGGTCACTCAGGTCCCCGAGGCGCTTGAACCGAGTGATTAAGGAGGCAGCGAGGTTGTTAAGATGGAGAGGCTTGAGAGGGTGACCATGAGGGGTGAGGTCGACAGCATCCCTATGCCTCGAAATTGCGTCCTCGAGATCACTCAGCTCCCCGAAGCCTCTGAAACGAGCTTTAAAGGACATGCCGACGCTATTCAGAAGCCTAGGTTTGTCAGGGTGACCATGGGGGGTGAGGTAAACAGCATCCCTGAGCATCGAAATTGCGTGCTCGATATCACTCCCCTCCCCGAGGCGCTCGAAACGCATGACCAAGGAGTTGCCGAGGTTGTTGAGATAGCCAGGCTTGTGAGGGTGACCATGAGGGGTGAGGTCGACAGCATCTCTGTGCCTTGAAAGTGCGTCCTCGAGGTCACTCAATTCCCCGAAGCCCATGAAACGAGCTTTAAAGGAGTTGCCGAGGCCGTCCAGAAGAACAGGTTTGACAGGGTGACCATGAGGGGTGAGGTAAACAGCTTCCTTGTGCCTCAAAATTGCGTCCTCGAGGTCACTCAGCTCCGCGAGGCGCTCGAAACGAGTGACCAAGGAGTTGCCGAGGTTGTTGAGATAGCTCGCCTTGCGAGGGTGGCCATGAGGGACAAGGTCGACAGCATCTCTGTGCCTCGAAATTGCATCCTCGAGGTCACCGAGCTCCCCGAGGCGCTCGAAACGAGTGATCAAGGAAGTACCGAGGTCGTTAAGACAGCCAGTCTTGTGAGGGTCGCCATGAGGGATGAGGTCAACAGCATCTCTGTGCCTCGAAATTGCATCCTCAAGGTCACTGAGCTTCCCGAAGCGCTTGAAACGAGTGATCAAGGAGGCGCCGAGATTGGCAAGACGAGCAGGTTTGTCAGGGCGACCATGGGGAGTGAGGTCAACAGCATGCCTGAGCATCGAAATTGCCTCCTCGAGGTCGCTCAGCTCTCCGAGGCGCTCGAAACGAGCCTCGAGGGAGCAGCCGAGGCCGTTTAGAAGAATAGACCTGTGAGGATGACCATGAGGGGTGATATCAACAGCATCCTTGAGCATCGAGATTGCCTCCTCGAGGTCATTGAGCTCCCCGACGCGATTGAAACGAGTGGTCAAGGAGGTGCCGAGGTCGTTAAGACAGCCAGTCTTGTGAGGGTGACCATCAGGAATGAGGTCAACAGCATCCCTGTGGCTCGAAATTGCCAGTTCGAGGTCACCCAGCTCCCCAAGGCGCTCAAAACGAGTGATCAAGGAACAGCCAACGTTATTAAGATAAGCAGGCTTGTCAGGGTGACCATGAGGGGTGAGGTCAACAGCATCCCTGTGCCTCAAAATTGCTTCCTCGAGGTCACGGAGCTCCCCAAGGCGCTCGAAACGAGTGGTCAAGGAGCGGCCAATGTTATTAAGATAAGCAG
>JBBPRK010001777.1:0-10619 GCA_038093075.1 Boletus patriciae | reverse complement strand
TCCGGTAAATTTCTCCGGCCCGCTGACGCGGGATGACCGGGCCCGGGCTCGATTTAGGCGGCAAATCGGGGCAATCCCCCATTTCTCACCTCCCTGCCTCAGAAATACAATTTTTTTCTTCCCCGCGCTGCCGCGCGCATGACGGTCACGCAGTCGGACACCCTCTCACACCGATCGCTGGAGACGGCCGAAGGGTGACTCGCTCGAGACTGAGCTCTGCTGTGGATGTGACTACGACACAATGTGCTCTGGCTACTCCAACTCCGCTCCAACGTACCGGCTGCTGACTAAGCAGCCGGTGCATCACCACTCGCTCTCACTCGACCCTCTGCACGGGGCCTCTACTCCATCGCGCCAGCCAATTGTCGGGTATGAGCCCGACTCGGACTCGACACCAGTCGTGGCTGTGATCGTGGCAGTGCCGATTTAGGCCATTTACAGCACAGCCATGTAAATTTCTCGACTTATAGATACATGTGTCCAGAATCCACATCTCGGTTGTCCTTACTAATAAAAGTTAGCAAAGCCTACCGCCACCACCAACACCACTGAGGGTGCGGAACCACTTTGAAATCTGCCAGAGGCGGGTGTAAGTATACTTTGTGAACTCGCAGTGCAATTTAAAAGCAAACTCGCCGTTCGCCACCGGACGACTTCTGGACTTTGGAGGGTCCGTGTGATACAAGATAAGTTCTGCTGGTTCGTTGGTTACAACCAATAGAGGCCTCCAACGGCGACACTTAGTAGATCAAGGTTCACCACAAGCTTTGTTGGTCAATTCAAGGGCACATTCTGTCGCTCACAGACTTACTCGATGTCTACTACAACAACATTCCCATCATCACGGTTCACGGGGTCAAAAAAACATATCTTCCCTCTCATCCCATCAAACATGATACTCGCATTAAGCTTCCTATCCCCTCCAAAGTGGCTCCATTCGGGAGGCGATAACTTGCCACAATCGATGACCCATTCGGCTTGCCTAGTGTCGATCGTGAACTTCATGACACGTTCGTTTTCGTACGGTTTAAACTGACGGCCCCAATAGAAACCTCTCACATGCCCCTCCTCGGATACATCGACGCAGATTTCAAGGGGGCTGTTTGGCTCGCCCTCCTTCGGCAACTGATAGTGCCGCGTTTCGACGGTCATCGGTGAGACATCGTCAGGACGAGGTTTGGGGAGCGTTAGATCGATGCGTTTGACCTGAGCACAACGAGTGCGAGTGGCGAAATCTAAAAGCCTCAGGCATGTAGCCCCAGTGGCGGGGTCAATGAGAGGCGGCAAGAACTGGGCATATGCCGGGGGGAAACCTTCCATGATGCCTTCGTGGGTAAGGCAAAGGACACGCTTGCCATTTTTCACTGAAGACCGATCGACAGGAAGTGTGAACACTTGTATGACGGTCGTATGTTCATCCTCCAGTGGGTCGTAAAAATAGGTGAGAGAGACGATATAAGTATTTGTGAAGGAGATCTGACTGGTACTCCGGTGACGGCGAACGTACGCAAACGTTTCGTCCTGTGTTTCCAATTCGGAACCATGTCACTTGACGTGCCAGTCACTCGGATGAACCACGACGTACCAGTGCAACACGGAACTCAGGAAGCTCGTAGAATATACGTGTTCGGGTATCAAACACCAGCCCACGATCCGGGATAGGGAGGAACGGCGATTTTCCAGCACGAAATGCATTAGCGCTGCCAATACGCAAGTATGTGCCTGCAGGATTGTCCATGACAGCCGAGTCAACCAGCTCGCCAGACTCGTCATTCAACCGAAACTCCAGCAGCTTCCTGTAGGAGGATCCATGAAAACAATGTTAAAGCAAATGCCCGAGACTGATCGAGAGGACATACCACTGGGACCACCCTGGCCTGAGTAACACATACACGACGCACTGCCCCTCCAGAGATGTCATCGAACACACGTCCCACGGTGACATCTCCAGTTTATCCTGCTCCCACAAAACACGTCGTGCATCCGTCTTGGTATCATGTAGTACGAATCGTCGGGCCAGTTCGTAAACGACGAGCCATCGTCCATGGAGAAGTTTAGGGGCGCGCGTGGACCGCATGGTTGTTTCCCCTTTCAGGTTGATCTTGACACACGATACGTCTCGCATAGGCCGTGTCGTCCATGACTGCGCGAGCCGTGCCGATTTGACAAGGTTTCGCTCAAGTGATGCATTGGATTGAGTAGGAAATGGTCCAGGCGGACGAGGGTAATGCGCGTCTGCATACAATGTTTTCCAAAGCAAGGGATCGTAGGTGAGGGCGCGGAACCACTTTGAAACCTGCCAGAGTCGTAAGTATGCCAGATCGGAACTTGCAGTGCAAAGCAGACTCGCCGTGCGCCATCGGACGATATCTGGAGGGTCCGTGTGATAGAAAATCTGGCCGATAAGTTCTGCTGGAAAGATGCACTGGACAGTCATGTTCGTCGATTTAAGATTACAACCAAGAGTAGGAGTGGCAACTTTGACTCGGGCACCTGGAAGCCCGCCGTGACCAACGGCGGGAAGCACTGAGACGAACGGGCAACAGAACTAGACCACGTTCTATACGGGGGACTACGAGGTATGGGTACGACTCTACTGTCTACGAGGTATATCTGTATCGTGCACGTGACTGAATGCAAACGGGGCTTACAACACGACACCCTCTGAATCCAACGGCTGAAGTGCTCTGACGTCGCCAACGAACGGAAACGACCCGCGGCAGGGAGAAGCATCGGTCAGGCAGTTCACCTTGTTTCATTGTACGCGTACATGTATCAGAAACCCATATCTCGGTCGTTTTCAGTAATAAAAGTTAGCACTACCACAGTGAACAGTAAACGTACGAAATAAAGAAGAGAAAAGGCAAAGAAATCAACATGCCATAGCTCGTACATACAACAGATCCATACGTAGGGTGTAAAAAGAAAGCAAGAAAAGAAAGAGAAACAAAAGGAGAAGACTCGACTAATCCTCCGTCTTACATGTCCTCGTAATGTGGTTTGGGTGAACTGATGGACAGCTTTCCTTGCAGTTTCCGTTGCCGTAGGTTCTTCACTTCCGTGTTGATCAGGTCGCGGAGGCGTTCGAGGTCTAGGCTGCGCTCGGCTCGCGAGCCCATCAGCACGTTGCGCCAAATACCAGCAGCAGCGACCGAATTGTCGATATTGAGTTGCATCGGCCGGTGAAGGCGGACCATCTTTTGCATGAGATGATCAGGGTTTGCGTAGATTGCGCCTGGCCATGCAACTCGGATCGCGAACCACCAACCGAGGGGCTAAACCAGAGTCAGCATGTCCAGAGAAGTATCCAAAGATGCACTCACCCGGCCATCGGGTAGTGTTCGCTCGGGGTAGGAGTCGTATGTGGTCAATGCACCATCTGGCAAGGAGAATCTGCAGGACCGAGGTTGGCTCAAAGATTCCATAAAACCAATGGATAGGTCACTTGCCTATGCACGACCCAGTGATTCGCGTCCGAGCGATGCTTCGCCAATACGACAATCAACCGCGGAGCACCATCGAACCCAAACGGCGCCCACAGTTCCCTCAGCATTCCACAGGCATCTCCATGTCGTCCGTTGAACACTGCAGTGCTGATGGCATCTGCCATGTTGGGCGGTACAAACAGTCTATCCACTTTTCCTCCAGGTACATCTGTCATCCGACTCCTGACGTACCGCTTGTACGTTTGCGTAGACCAAATGCTCAGAGCGACCTCATCGACTTGTTGTCCTCGAGTGGTGCTCGTGAGGGCCGCATCGATCTCGCCCATTGGCCAGATGATAGCCCAGCTGAGCAATCGTTGGTGAATACGTTGCCACGGCGGCGGCGGCGGCGTCGCTTCACTAGCTTCGTGCCCAGAGTTCCATAGCTGCGAGCTTTGTGAAGGAACAAGATCCCGTCTGGTCCCTTCTTGTGGGAGAGGTGGCAAGGGAGGGGATGGGACTCGGCGTTCGGTATAGTTGCCGCCGTCCGGAATTTCTGGGAGACCGGATTCGGTAAATGCACCATGGCCCTCTTCGTACTCTTGGTCGTCTCGAGCAACCTCCCATGTCTTGTGAGTGACCGCGGACTGGCTTCCTCCGGGCTTCACCCTTAGTTTGTACAACTCTTCTTCCAGGAATTGTTGTCCGGGAGAATCGTCACGATCCGAGTTCAAATATTCACGAGCCAACAGGGTGTGTGTTCCGAATCGCTGGGTACTGTTCTCGCCAGTGGTATATTCTTCGTCTATATGGAGCAACCAACATGAACGTGCGCCGCATAGACTAGCTTGTGGGCACTCACCAACTATTTCAGTCTCGTTAGCCTGGTACATCGACTCTGCCAAAGTGCCCGTCACTTGTGTGTTGATGTTGACAGTCTGCGTGCGGGGCGTCTGTCCGTATTGATCACCGCCTTCAGTGTACTCGGTATCCCCGCCACGGTACTGCTGGCGTGAATCGGATGATTCAGCATACGACTGCTGACTGCGAGGTGGTATAGACGCATTGAGAGACTGAGGACTCAAGTCGTCAAGGCGCTCATGCATCTTGATCATTCCATTTATCAGTTCTTTGGCCCACTCAGGAGGCTCCTGCTGAACGATGGGGTCATTTCATGGGCGTGCATGTATATTTTAAAGAATACCTACCGGGACTGTAGGTTCCCAGTCCCCGTCGAGGTGGACACTCGGGTCGTGGTCATGGAACGACTTACGATACTGTTTGATCGACTGTAAAAAATGAATGATAAGCGTCGTAAACGCTGCAAAGATAGCAAGTTATGATACCTCGGCGTCATACTTCATCCCCAGCCTCTTGACACGCTGCCGAACAGCTTTCCGGAGCGCCTTCTTGACGACCTCGTGCGTGCTCAGATCGTCCATCTGGTGGAGAAGGATGCACAAATCCATGTCATGGAAGTGAGAGTTCACGATCTCAGGTTCCAAAGTACTCGGTGCATACGACGTGCGATCGCCAGCACCACGCGCCGCAAGCGCCTGAGCAACCATCTCCTCTTCGGCTGCGTTCAGGGAGAAAGAGGGCGAGGGAGGACGCGAAGGTGTTGGGGTAGCTCCGCCGTCCTCGTCGCCAGGAGTTTGTGAACGTTGAGAACGAGACTGGCGAGACTGGTGAGTGCGCTGCGTCAATTGGGTATGATGAGACTGCTGGGTCATGTGTGTATGCTGCGAAAGATGCGAGATCTTGCTTCCTCCGCCATTCACCTGTGAATGAACCTGCGAAGCTACATGAGAGCCAACCTGGGAAGCGGCCTTCTGAACCTGGGCCGCGGCAGTTGCGGCGTAAAGAAGATCCTCGTTCGTGGGGGCATGACGGTAGGGTGAGAAAGGCCTGCTTTGATGCGAAGGTGACATAGGGCTGTCACGTTTCGACGCGGCACCCTCATCGTGCACTTGGGACGTACTGATGACTGAACGGGACTTTTCTCTTTCTTCTTTTTCGAGAAGTTTGCGCATCGCCTTCATGGGCGCTTGGCTTGGAGAATCAGAGGGAGATATGCTAGGTGCACGGTGACGTGAACGAGGGGATGTCAGGAGTTGGCTTCGTCCAGACGGACTCAGCAGAGTACTGGGTGGCAAAGCAGGATAGTCAAGAGCAACGCGCGACTGTTGTGATTTGGAACCGGCACGGGACCGTCGTGAGGGTGACATGGGCGTCTCCTCCGGAGCAGTGCTGCGCGCAGTCGGGGCCTTGCTTGGGGCCTTCATTTGCTTGTGAGGAAAGTCAGTCAGGTGGTACGAGTGCAGACAGTAAGGGACGTACTGTACGCCCAGTGATTGTGTCACGGGACTCGCTCTCGACTGCGGACACCACGGATTTCTGAGGCTTGTACTGGGCTGCGCTCAACTGGGAACGTGATTGTGACCTTGAACCGCTCGGAGTCGAAGGCGGCTCCACGGTGATTTGCATCGGCGCCGTTACCGGAGAGACGACAGAAGTAGGGAGAGGGACTCTGGCACCGGTATACGCGGTACCATTGACTTGGGACTAAGAATGAATGTGTCATGAGGACGGTGTTGATATGACGTGTGACAAGAAGAGAAGCCAGATGGATCGGGACGTACCTCCCATGAGTGGCCCCAGTGAGGACCACCGTTGTGAGAGGCATGATCTGGGAGAGGGCCAAAGTTGCCAAAGGAGGAAGGGCCAGAATCAAACGACTCGTAGTGAGGACCCGGGGGATCGTGGGGACCCGGTTCATGCTATGGGCCCGTTGAACAAGCGCGAAGGGAAGAAAGAAAAGGGGATACCCACGACGGCGGACCGGCCACCGATGGAGAGTTCCGTTTTGCGGCCGTCTTGGATGTTTGAATTTATATCATCGAAGTCCTGATCGTTGTCAAGAGCACTGAGCTTCGACGAGGGAAGGGCGATGTTCGGAAAACCAGACGAGTTGGGGGAACCGATCGTCTGTGATTCCCGGAGGCCCTCTAGGTAGAGCAGGACTTGGAAGCAGCGTCAGGAGTGGGTTATGAGCGGGCGCTGTAACGCATACCTTTCTCGTTCGGAGCTGCGGGAAAAGAAGGGTGAGTGCTGGGTGTGCCGCGAAGAAAAGGAGGGCGGACCAGGGGTGCTTGAGCGCAAGAGAATGGGTCTGAGCGACTCGGAGGCAGCGTCGGCGAAAGACATGATAAAGGAGCGAGAAAAGAGGGCAAGATATGTTCATGTTCATCCTCATGCCCCGCATACAAATACATACAAACACCCTCCCTACCCGACGTACTCGTCCAGCGACCGCACCGTCAGCTCGGCCATCTCGACCACCGACTCGACCCGCCCCCTCAGCCGCTCGTTCTCGCAGTTTACCACCTGTCCACGCGCAGACGGCATCAAATCGACACGCGCTTCCTCCCCGTCGACACGGACGATCAACACGGGGTCGCGTCCCGGCACCGAGTGCAGCTCCACAGCGCCAAAGTGGGCCTCTAGGAACCAGGCCACCCTCTCGTACCGCCCGTCTGCATGGGCATGCGCGTGCAAGCCTGGTGACGTCACGACACACTCGCGTGGGCCAGAGATCTTGACCGATGCCGGGCTCTTGTCTACACCCGCCAACAATGCCAGCGTCGCATCAGCGATCATGTCATTGTCGCCCCGCGACACCCATTCCAGCGTCACTTGGTCCTCGCCCGTCTGCTTCACGTTCACCACGTTCATGACCTTGCTCACCGTTAGCCAACAACCGCGTCCAATTCGCGCGAACACACACCCGGATCGTTTTCACCTGATCGCTGTCCACTCGGTCCTCGATTCTTCCAAACATACCCTCGAGGTGCCATCGCACCAGCTCCCAAGCGACCCCTACCACGAGCCTCTGTTTCTGTGTCACGACAGGGATGGACAGTCCTGTAAATTCGTCTAGGTCCTGCGCATCGAGCAGTGTATAGGAGCGATCGTTCGCAACGACAAGGCCAGACAAGATGTCACCTTCCCTCGGTACCTCGGCAGCAAGCCTCCCAATAACCTAGCACGAATGTGACCTTGCCCGCCAAAAGTGGAATAAAAAACGAACCTTGGCGATCCGCTCGTGTCGGATCAAGAGCTCCAACGTTTCGAGATTCCCAGGAGTGTAAACCTTGCGGTCGATACCTCGGTCTCTGTATCGGCCCTCCATAGCTGTGCGGAAACGATCCATGGTGGATTTCTCCCCGTGAACGAGGACCTGGAAAGGACATTAATCCACGATTTCCTTGCGAACAATGGTCCACTTGCCACATGCTCTGGGTCGACAAGTTCGATGAATCCCGCGTTTTGCGCGTAGTCGACGTGGGCGCTGAACGATACACTATCGACGGAGAGCTTGCATGGGATTCGTCCACCTTTCAATGACGGGATTTCGTCGGGCTCGTTGATAATGTTCTGCGAATGTGGTTTAGAGTCACTCCGAGTCGGGTAGAGTCAAAGCGTATACATTGCGTAACAAATAAAATACAAATTCCAACAGATACTACGACCGTTCTGCGACCACTTACCTTGGCTAAGGTGCCTTCGACAGAGTATCCAGTAATGATAAGACCGTTGCGAGGTTCCGGCGCCCAGAGTTCAAGTAGCTCCCGGCTGCTGCCAGAGTCCATAAATCCAGGACTCGCGAGCACGACACACGGAGGGCCCTGAGTGATTCTCTGCGCCCAGCCCCGTTGCGGGGAAGCACTCGAAACATGTCTGCGGGGATCTATGAATACAATACACGACCGCGCCCGAGACACACACTTGAACACAAAAGGATTATCCCTCTTTGCAAATCGCGATCGAATGTTGGCGTTCATCGCATGCACATGGGTCTGATAAACAGCTATGCACTTTCGTGCGAGACCGGACGTATAGTAGATCGGGACCTCGTGCAAATCAGGATGGTCCTCCCAGTACGCCTCCAGTACCAGCAACAGTTCCTGCGCCGTCCCGAGCGCGAACACGGGCAACAATACATGTCCGCCGCGTCGGAGAATGGCATGTACGAGTGTCGTAAATCGCAGCTCCTTTTCCGCCCTCGTCTCAAAGGTGTGCACGCCGTGGGTACTTTCGACGATGAGCACGTCGGGTCGGACGGGAGGGATTTCTGCCTTGACCAAGTGACGGTCTTCTTCGCGAGAGTAGTCGCCGGTATATAGGATTTTGAGGCCGAGGATGTCGATCATGTACATGCAAGCTCCGAGAACGTGTCCTGCATGGTAGGGAGTGAATGAGACGCCGGGACACGGCGAAACCTGCTGATGCACCGCGACTGGGATGATGGAAGCCAACGACTGGGACACCTCGGCGGCCGTAAAGAGGGTCCCAAGAGAAGACAAACTTGAAACAATTGGTTACTAGGAATAAGGCAAGGGAGAATCGAGTTGGCGACGCACTTGGCACTCAGAAGGTCCTGCATCACGAGTTTGTAGAGCACTTTCGTGGGGTGTGTCATGTAGACTTTGCCGTTTCCCTGTCTGAAATTGGTCTGTCGGTGGTCAGTGAGACAATAGGTCATGCAATATGGCTCTACGCCCGACCTTGTCCATGATGTAGGTCAATGCGCCGACATGGTCAAGATGAAAGCTAGCAACGGTAAGACCAAGAAAGCCAGAAGGAAATGACTTCCGACGTACTGCGTTATCAGTATAGCGTCGACGGTGGACCAGTCCAGGTAATCGACAAAGGGCAGAGCCGCCATTCCAGAGTGACCGGGATGGATGCCTGCATCACAAACGATGGTTTTGTCTCGGTACTGTAGCGCAATACAGGATCTTCCCACTTCCTGACCAGCACCGAGAGGTGTCAGTCGTAAATCTGACATTGCTGCGGAAAACGATCTTTATTGCTGTTGTCGCTCGAAGTAAGAAATTCTGGCGCTGCCAGTGCCACTAGCGCTTAGACTACAGCCTACAGGTCGGTAATTGCCGAGTCCACCTTGTACGACGCGTACGCCCTACGCGTATCTCACCAACGACACCATGGTAAGCCCCAATTCGCATCCTGCTCAAATGACATCTGACGGAGCTTGCAGGCCAGAAGATATGACAGTGCGTAACATCCCTCTCCGGAATATAAGTACACGACTCACGCGATCATCTACAGGTCGAACAACCATATTCTCCCCAGAGGGTACGTCGACGATCGCCTTCACAGCCGACGACATGCTCACCCCCATCCCACAGGTCGCCTATACCAGAGTACGTCGCTCTCATCTCCACCGACCCACGCTGAGCACGACGATCCCCTCCACAGTCGAGTATGCGATGGAAGCCATCTCCCACGCAGGCTCCGTCCTCGGCGTCCTCGCCAAAGACGGCGTCGTCCTAGCTGCCGAAAAACGTGTCACAGGCAAACTCCTCGATCTCTCCAGCGCAAAAGAAGGCGGCGGATACGGTGGTAGCGGCGAAAAGATGTTCCTCCTCAACTCGTGCGTCCCCCTTTCCCTTCCTTTGCCAACGGTCCCTCCGCTGATACCGGGCTTCGGACACAGAAACGTGATCGGCGGCGTCGCCGGGATCACGTCCGATGCCAACTCGCTCGTCAACTATGCGCGCTCGGTGGCACAGAAACACTTACTGCAATACAACCAAGATATACCCGTCGAGCAGCTCGCGCAGCGTCTGTGCGACATGAAACAAGGGTATACTCAATACGGTGGTACGTCTACGCTCGCGCGCCCGCTTCCTTTTCTCCACGATTCTCTGTTCTAGGTCTTCGACCCTTTGGCGTCTCCCTCCTCTATGCTGGGTATGACACACACTATCGCTTCCAGCTCTACCATTCGGATCCTTCGGGAAACTTTTCCGGGTGGAAAGCGACTTGCATCGGCGCGAACAACGGAACTGCCCAGAGCCTTCTTAAACAAGAGTACAAAGACGACATTACTGTCGAGGAGGCGATCGGGCTCGTTCTGAGGGTGATGAGCAGAACCATGGACAGTACCACCTTGGGAAGCGAGAAACGTCAGTCTCGTTCCGTCATTGCTTGACCGTTGCGCTAATTCGGGTCCTGTAGTGGAATTTGCCGTGTTGACTTATGACGAGGCAGCAAAGCAACCAAAGGCAAAGATATACAAGCCATCCGAGATCGATGCCCTCCTCAAGGCGCACGACCTGGCGAAGAAGGACCAAGATACAGAGATGAAGTCATAGGTGGACTCTTGTA
>JBBPRK010001776.1:0-10622 GCA_038093075.1 Boletus patriciae | reverse complement strand
CCTACCTGGACCAAGCGTAACAGTAAGGGGCTCCGGCCTCTTTTGGAAAAGTAATAAGAAATCCTCTGGAGGGATTGAAATGGCCCTGGGTGCTGACGGATTTGCGTGATATAAGTCAGTCAATGCTTCTTTCATGTTACTGAGATTGCTCTTAGGTTCCCAGGTATGATCTGTGTCATCATAGCCCTTCCAATGGACGAGGAATTCCAGTTTTTTATTTTTATAATGGGAATCGATGATCCAGTCTACCTCCCATTCGTTGTCTCTGTCTTCCGTGACATGTACGGGTCCCAGCCAGTGCGAGGGTTGCCCCTCCAGTCGGTCGCAGTAAGGTTTAACCCGTGAAACATTGACCACTGGGTGGATTTGCATTGATTTTGGTAATTTTAGTTCAATGGCATTAGGTCCTGCCAAGCCAATGATTGTATAAGGGCCAAGCCATCTTTCACACAGCTTGCGTGAAGCACATGTCAAACATAAATTCTCTGTGGATAGCCAGACTTGCTGGCTAATGGTGTACTCAGGCGCTGCCGAGTGGCTCTTGTCGGCATTGACCTTTATTCGGTCTTGTGCCTGTTTCATATTTTCTTTAACGCTTTCTATTACATCTTCCATCTCTGATGCGAACTTCTGAGCTGCTGGGGCCCTGTCCGAACTAATGGGTTCAATTCCCATTCAGGGAAGATATGACCGTGTCACGTTGAAGGGTGACTTCTTGGTCGAAGCGTGTTTTTTTGTGTTAATGGAGAACTGGGTGATTGGCAGCCAGGCGAACAAATCCTGCTTCTCAAAGCAATAGATTCGTAAGAACTTCCCAATCTCCTTATTGATGATCTCTGTTTGTCTGTCTGTCTGTGGATGGAAAGATGTCAATAGTTTAGTGGCAATACTGAGGGCCTTGTTAAGCTCCTGCATAACTTGTGCCACGAACTGCAGGCCTCGGTCCGATGTGATAGAATGTGGAAGGCTGTGATGCTTCCATACGTTTGCCAAGAACAACTTTGCTGTGTCCAGGGCTGAACATGTTTTCGTACAAGCAATCAACTCAACCTCCTTAGATAAGCAATCAATGACTGTCAAGATTGAGTCGTAGCCGTGGGAAAGGGGAAGGTCCATAATGAAATCGGCTGATATGTGTTCCCACGGGGTGTTCGGAATGGGAAGGGGTTGGAGGAGGCCTGCTGGGGCCCGATTAGATCCTATGAATCTTTGGCATGTGTCGCATCTAGCGACGTAATCTTTGACTAGGGTAGACATTCCAGGCCACCAGTAGTTGCGCTGCAACAATTCTATTGTTTTCTCATAACCCGGGTGTCCTGCGACCGGGGAGTCATGGTGTTTCTGGATGATTTGCATCTGTAGTATGTTGCTTTCGGGTACGTAAAGTCTGCCAAAAGTGTTGTATAGGCATCCATCACGTTCTTCGCAGATGGAGTTCTTCTTACACAGCCTCTGAATATCTGCTTCGTTCAGAAGGCACGTGGCGTTGAATATTTTTTGTTTTAGTAGGTCCCCATCATCTGCGATAAGGATGGTTGTCCTAATCTTATCCGGGGTGACAACAACGATTCCTTTGTTGTCATCTTCTATTCCCACAGTGTGATCTTCTCTTCTAGAGAGAGCATCTGGTTTCGTCATTGTGTGGCCAGGCTTGTAGAACCACAGCATGTTGAACCATGAGAGGTACATTGCCCATCGGGCTTGCCGAAGGTTGAGATCCTGTCTCGTCATGAACCACTGCAAATTTGCATGGTCATTCCAAATTTCAAATTGGTCCCTAGCACCTTCTAGGTAATGATGCCATTGTTCCAGCGCTTGGATGACTGATAGCATCTCTTTATCAGCGACCGGGTAGTTCCGTTCTTGTGGCGTCATGGAGTGGGAAGAGAATGCGACAGGGTGCCATATGCCGTCCTTCTCGATAGACAATACTGTGCCTGTAGCGTAATCGCTAGCATCCGATTCCAGGCGGAATTTGCAATCTAGATCCGGGAACACGAGTAGTGGAGTGGTGGTAAAGTGTTCTTTAAGTGTATCAAACGCCGTCTGCTGGGGTTCTTTCCATCGAAAGGGTTCTTCCTTTTTGGTTAGGTCATGTAGCGGGCGTGCAACATGCGCGTAATCTTTTATGAACCTTTGATAGAAGTTTGCCAATCCTAAAAAGCTTCTTACTCCTTTTACGTTCTTTGGCTCAGGCCAATCTAGGATTGCTTTGACCTTTGTTTGGTCCATTTTTATGCTGTCACGTCCGACTATCATGCCGAGGAAGTCAACTTCTGTGGCATGGAACGTGCACTTTTCTGGTTTGACAAATAAGTCATTTTCTTCCAAGTGGCGTAGAACCTCAAGGACGATTCAATCGTGTTCGGCTTGGTTATCTGTTTTTGTAAAGATCATTAGGTCGTTGATGTAGACCACTACCACATCATTCATGTCTGCAAAGATCTCGTTCATCATTGCTTGGAATGTGGCGGGGGAGTTGCATAGGCCGAAGTGCATGACCAAAGGTTCGAATGCTCCACGGAAGCAGATGAATGTGGCTTTCCATTCGTCACCTTCTTTGATCCGGACGTTGTTGTATCCCCATCTTAGATCCATTTTTGTAAATAGTTTAGACCCTTGGAGTTTATCCACTAGTTGCCCGATCAACGGCAAAGGGTAATTGTTTTTGATGGTGAACTCGTTGAGGTATTGGTAGTCCTGTATCATACGCTTCTTGCCATCTTTCTTAGGCATGAAGAACACTGGAGACGTTTGGGGGGATTTAGAAGGCCTAATGTAACCCTTCTTTAGTTGATCATCAAGGAACACAGTGACCTCTTCCTGTTCCTGAGCGGAGAGAGGTATAATTCTGCCCTTTTTGGGTTTGAACGTGTCCTTGAGATCTATTGCATGATCCCATGGTTTCTGAATTGGCATTCATTCTGATTCTTTTTTTGAGAATATGTTAAGGTGCTTATGATATTCCTCCAGGACTAGCTCCTCGGGGGTTTTCTCTTTAGGTTTCTGAGATTCCTGTTGCGCTTCCAGTGCGCGGATTGTTTCATGAACATAATATTGGTTATCGTATTCCTCTTCTTCCATCTCTTGGATGAAAGCAGACTTGTCCTGCAGCATGTGACAATGTTGTGGGCAATGTGTCATCCTGACTGTGCCTTTTGACCAATCAATTTCCGGGTTGTGGCGTTGCAACCACAAGAAGCCTAAAATGAAGGGGTTTGTTCCCAGACCAGTCACTTCTGCTGTAACTTTCTCACGGTGTCCCTGGAATTCTACGACCAGCCCCATGGAATGGGTGATGCTTCTGGAAGAGTTACATGTTCCGTCCACGTTGTACACAGGAATAGGGTTTCATAAGGGGGTAAGTGGGACCTTGTGTGTTTCCGCCCATGTTTTGTCGATAAAGATCATGTTAGCACCCAAGTCTAGGAGTGCGTCTGTCTGAGTAAAGTTTTGCCGCTGTGTGAACGGCACAATCCAAATAGATAGATTGATTTCTCATGCGGGTCTTACGCTTTGCACATAAGCATCGTCTGGGATTTCTGAACTTTTTTTGTTTTTTGTAGAGGAATTAAGCACAGGTTTAACATCCCTGCTGAGTCCACTAGGGGACCCCTCTAACGGCAAATTGGAAATGAGATTTGTTGCCACGGAATCCTCGTTGTCAATGGGTTCTTCCACAGCAAGGTTTTCATATCGGTTCTGCCCCTTCACACACCCAAATACGTGTGTCAGAGCTAAGCTTTTCCCGCCGACTTGGCAGCAAGAGTTTCATAATCTTTGAACCAGGCACGAGCCTCGTCCAGTGACATTCCTTTAATGGAAGAGGTCCAGTCGCGACCTTTTCCCTTGTTGTCCTTGTGGTTGGTGCTTTTATCCTCATCCCAGGAGGTGGCGGGCTTGTCTTTGGTCTTGGTGGAGTGCACCTGGCACCCATTGCCCTTGCCTTTGCCCCTCTTGGAGCAAGCCTTTTGGTGACCACCTCTGAAGAAGTGGCACTCGGGGCACTGGAGTTTAGGTTTTGGGCAATCTTTGCTGAAATGCCCTTCTTGTTGACAGTTGAAACATTTATTTTTGCCACCTGTCTTTATGGCATCGATGTCCATGGTATTAGGGTCTCTTGTCTTGGCCCATTCTGCCATTCCTTTTTGAATAAATTCGAGAAGCTGCTTATGGCCTCCCGCTTGTTGGAGATCTGCCTTGAAAAGGTCCAGATCGGTGTATCTTCCCTTTTCAAGGATCAGGCGTGATACAATTGCCCGATCCGTGTTTGCTTCTAGCAGCTCAATGAGCTGTACATCCTCGTAGTTGGCTAGGAGGGCGTAGTTCTTGAATTTTAAGAGAAACGCCTCCATGGGGTGGTTCTTTTGCTTGAGATCTCTGATCCAAGCGCGGTTTTGGTCAACCTCATTTGTTGACTGGAAGTGTTTTTCCACAAGCTCAGCAAATGCCGGCCACATTCTTGGTCCTGTGCCCCTTAAGAGGGCATTAAGGTGGCCACGTGCGAAGTCTCCTGCTGCTCCGCCAACCATGCGGGACAGGACTGCTGGGATTGCTTTATCCGCGGGCAGTGCAGCTGAGTTTTTGGCTATCCAGCCGTGCACACGTGTCCACCATTCTTCAAATTTCTTTCCGTGGATTCCATCAAAGTTCCCGGGGTCAGAAAAGATCTTTGATAATCTGGGCTGTGCTAGTGCAGCCCCTGCTGGTCCTGCTGGTGCAGCTGCCAGCATAGCCAACAACTGTGCTCTCATTTGGTCTACCTCCGCGCTGAGGTTAAGTGCTAACAGACGAGCATTGTGCAAGTCTGTTTGTTGTTGCTCCATGAAGAGTCGGAGCTCTCCTGCTAAGTTGCCCCATTCACTGTCTGTCTGTCCAGCAGCGGTGAGGGTGGCGGCAAGTCTGATGGGGAGAGCGGTCATGGTGGGAGATGAAAGGGTATATTAAACTAAAGGTAATGAGATAGGCGGCAGAGGATCTGTTTAGGACGTAATGTAACCCGACTGATCTGTTCCTCGGGGCGTGGATCTCTGAGGTTAGCACAGCAGATAGTTTTCCACTTGATTGGCTTCCTCCTTTGGACCCTTTGTTTCTTTCTAGGTACTTCCTCTGGTACCTGCTCCTCTTCTCTTTCTCATTTAACTACTACTGCCTCTGGACATGGAGACCAGCCTTCCCTAGTTACAGTACACAAATACTTGATTTCGGGTTCTTCTTCCCAATCTGACGACCCACGTTCGACGACGGAGGATACTAAATGGGCGGGATAGCTGAGTTCCGCCGGTTGCGACTCTAGGTCGTTGGGGTCGATGGATTGGTGCGTCTGGATTACAGACTCTTGCATAATCGGGGAAAGGAGTGAGGCGACGGGGTCAGTGGATCTGAGGGCGAGCACAATGGTCCGGAGAGGGTCTATTAAAAAGCCCTCAGAGTCTCTTGGCAATACGTACGAGCTTGGCCTTAACTCCTCGTGTAGTAGGGAGAGGAATCTTGTGGCCGGTGAGGGAGTGTCAACTCCTTCTGGTACTGGCGCAGGTGGCAGGCTACCAACTGGCACGTGCTCACGCTCAACAGGCTCTAGGCCTCTCTGGATCGTAGGGAGGGCAGTTGTCATATCCCGAACTCTACCTGAATCCCCAAGGTATTCCCGAGTCATTCCCGAGTCATTTCCATATGATCCCCGAGTCATTCCTGAGTACTCTCAAGTATTCCCAAGTTTCCTGAGTTAAACCCGAGCCAGTCCACTTACCTCCTTATACCTGAATAATATGTATTCCCCTGAGTCTAGCTCCAAGTCTCCTCCGAGATTTTGGAATTCTGGCCCTGTATCATTCCCTTTACATCCTGTACACTCGGAACTGACATACGTCCGAGTTTCCGAGCTTCTGAGTACATATCCCCTTTCGTCTTCTCTACATTCTTGTACCTTTATTAACCCCTTTCGGATCTTCAGATCATAGGTTCCTCCGAGGCAGTGTTACCACCACTCGGCACTCTCATAGCTCCGGAACACTGCTCCGAAATCATGTTCCTCTTGTGTTTCCATGGTTTTCCCTTTAGTATAAATACCCTTCATTTACCCTCCTGTACTTTAGTTTGAATATCGACTTTGACACACCCATGTCGACTTAGACCCACTCCTTGTCCCCTCATTATGTTCGACATCCTCCTGCCTGTTTGGGACAAATTCCTCTCGTCTCCGACACCTCGAGTTTGTTTCCTCCTCGTCGCTCACTTGTCTTGATCATCGTCTGAGCTACTACCTTGCTCCAACACTCCAACCCGACCTCTTCCAACCTCTGGGACCCGAACTGCAACAAGGGCACAGCACATAAGCTGAGGCCAAGTCCCACGTCCAAGCAAACTCCGAGTTTCCGGAGTTTCGGCCAGGAGTCCAATCCGCATCTTGACAGCATGGTTGTGAAATGAGAAGAGAAGCATAGGGGACAGTGTGGCTGTTATATGTTAATCTGATAAGGTAAGAAAGAAAGAAAAGAAACGACTAAGTCCGTTAGACGATGTTAGGCGTGTTGAGCCGTAACACCTCCTGAATGAAGCAGATGTTTAGAGGCTGTGTAAGAAAAACACCATCTGTGAAGAGCACAATGGTTGCTTATACATATGTATGAAACTTACAGGAGAATATATGTATCTGATAGCAACATCCTACGGATGGAGATCATCCAAAAACACCACAACTCCCCAGTTGCAGAACGCCTGGGCTATGAAAAAACAATAGAACTGTTGCAACACAACTATTGGTGGCCTGGAATGGCTACCTTAGTCAAAGATTATGTCACTAGATGCAACACATGCCAAAGATTCAAGGGGTCTAATCAGGCCCCAGAAGGCCTCCTCCAACCACTCCCTATTCCAAATATCCCATGGGAACACATATCAGCCAACTGCATTAAGGACCTTCCTCTTTCCCATGGCTATGACTCAATCTTGATGATTGTTGATCGCTTATCTAAGGAGGTTGATTTGATTGCTTGTATGAAAACATGTTTGGCCTGGACACAGCAAAGCTGTTCTTGGCAAATGTATGGAAGCATTATAGTCTCCCACATTCCATCACATGAAACCGAGGCCTGCAATTTGTGGCACAGGTTATGCAGGAGCTTAACAAGGCCCTTGGTACCACTACTAAGCTATCGACATCCTTTCATCCACAGACAGATGGACAAACAGAGATTGTCAATAAGGAGATTGGAAAGTTCTTATAAATCTATTGCTTTGAGAAGCAGGGTTCATGGTTCACCTGGCTGCCAATCGCCCAGTTCCCCATCAACACAAAAACATATGCTTTGACCAAGAAACCACCCTTCGATGTGACACAGTCATATCTTTCCCAAATGGGAATTGAACCCATTAGTTCAGACAGAGTCCCAGCAGCTCAGAAGCTCACTTCAGAGATGGAAGATGTAATTGAAAGTGTTAAAGAAAATATAAAACAGGCACAAGACTGAATGAAGGTCAACACCAATAAAAGCCACTTGGCAGCACCTGAGTATACCCTCGGCCAGCAATTCTGGCTATCTATAGAAAATCTGTGTTTGACACGTGCTTCACACAAGCTATCTGAGTGATGGCTTGGCCCTTACACTATCATCAGCTTGGCAAGCCCCAATGCCATTGAATTAAAACTACCAAAATCGATGCAAATCCATCCAGTAGTAAATGTCTGTTGGATTAAACTGCACCACAACCAACTGGAGGGGCAACCCTCACACTGGCTGGGACCCATCAATGTCACTGAAGACAGAGACAATGAATGGGAGGTGGACCAGATCATCAATTCATGTTATAAAAATAAAAAGCTAGAATTCCTCATGCACTGGAAGGGCTATGACAACATGGATCGTACCTAGGAACCAAAAGCTAATCTCAGTAATGCAAAAAAAGCATTGAATGACTTCTACCATGCAAACCCATCAGCACCCAGGGCCATTTTAATACATCTGGAGGACTTCTTACTGTTATTTCAAAAGAGGCTGGAGCCTTTTACAAGTCTTCACCCCAAACAAATTCCTTTTGATCACCTGGAAGTCAATCTTTAGAGAGGGGGTAGTGTTATGGCTCAGTACGCCTAACATCATTTCAATAGACTTAATTGTTTCTCTTTGTCTTTCTTATCTTATCAAATAACCCTACCTCCTATGCTTCTCTTTTAATTTCACCACCATGCAGTGCATGGCTATGCCTTCTTTCCTTCTCTTCCATTCTGCCTCCATGTGGTTGCATCATGTCTTTCTTCCATTTCATGGCTATGCTTGATGCATGCCACTAATGCATGCTGCCACATACTTAGTCTATATTGGGACTCATTGGTAGATCTGATACTGGCATATTGTTACAATCATTTCTTTTCCTTCAACATTCTCTTGCCTCACTTACCCCTTTCTTTCATCCTCAATTATCTCTTCAGACTCCTATCTCCACCAATCAGTTCTCTCGCGCCAATTACGTAGTTCCTCTTACTCATCATTTCCATCATGTTTGTTCTCGTTCTACGATGACACGTCCCTTCAATTAGGACAGACGTTACTTGGTCCGTGCACATTTTCCCTTTCTATATAAACTGTCATACTTCCTATATTCCCTCTCTAACTTTGACCTACTTGATACTACCTCAAATATACCAAGATCATTGATCCCTTGTCTCGGAACTCTTTTAGTCTTTGTCATACTATTGAGTTGACGCTCCCTTAGAACCCTCGAAACCCTGGCGTCCGTCCTGATGCTCGAACCCCTAAAGGAAGACCCTTAGGGCGAACTCACGTTCAATCGAGTTCACACCTGTCCCCACCAGGGCTAAGTGTAACAATTTGGGTATAAGGAGGTAAGTGGACCAGGTCAGGTTTAACTCAGGAAACTCGGGAATACTTGAGAGTACTCGGGAGTACTCAGGGATGACTTGGGGATCATACAGAAATGACTCAGGAATGACTCAGGGATGACTTGGGGATCATACAGAAATGACTCAGGAATGACTCAGGAATACCTCAGGGATTCAGGTAGAGTTTGGGATATGATGCCAATGTGCAGCAGGCGGTATACGTGTTTTTTTGCATGTTGGGTGTGGTGAGTGGACCATTTTGGACATGGACAAGAAGGGGTTGGGGGTGATGATGGAGAGGTAGTTGTAGTCAGGTCGTAGTAGTAGCAATGAGAATGTGTGATGTGCTCAGTTTGGAAGGCACATGATCTTGTGCTTGCATGTGAAATTCTTGCTAAGTCCACTTGGGATTAGCTTTTTGTTACACTTTCTGGTACATATTTGCTACGCTTTTTGTTGCTACTCTATTTGGGCTATTGGTACACTTTTAGTACGCTTTTTTGTACACTTTGTGCTACACTTCTGTACACTCTTAGTACACTTTTAATACACTTTTTAGGACGCTCTTTGTACACTTGTTGCTACACTATTTGGTATACTATTGCTACACTTTTAGTACGCTTTTTTGTATGCTTTGTGCTACACTTGTTTTGTACACTCTTAGTACACTCTTAATACACTTTTAGTACGCTTTTTGTACACTTGTTGCTACACTGTTTGGTCTGCTATTGCTACACTTTTAGTACACTTTTTTGTATGCTTTGTGCTACACTTTTTTGTGAGGTGCTACAGAGTGCTATGTAGTTTACATGTTGTGCTACAGCCACAAGCCTTTTTTACAGATGACTGGTGGCCCACCAGTCAGACAGGTGGGTAAAGATGAGCACAAAGTATATGTATATCATCATTTTGCGCTGACTACTGGCTAATGATATATTAAAACCACTTGATCAACTGACGACTGACGGTGTGAGCCTCGCGACCCCGGTGAGCAGCCCAGTACCACAAAACAACGAAGTCGTACTCACCAAAATCCTACCAGTCGAGTTCCAACCACCACGACACAAGCCAGAAACCACGCAGCCAATACAGACACCGCATGACATGGGTTCGAGCGGAGTGGCCAAGGAGTGGCCATGGGCCACAGGGAGGCAGCGGGTGACGAGGTTGAGAGTGGGGAGACGAACGACAAGGAACATCGAGTGCACGAGTGCGTCAACGATGAGGATAACCAGGTGGAGACATCCAAAGACGAGACCACCACGGTGACACCAGACACGCCCCCGAGGACGCTGCTTGAGGGGGAATGGACAGGACAGGCGAGCAGCAGCAGCAGCAAGCCAACTGCACGCAAGACAACAAGCGCATCATGCAACCACCCAGACTCGGACAAAGACGTCAAAACGAGGAATCCCACCACACTGTTGGAAGACCCTGGGGACGCGACGGATGATGACACACGTCACCCCAATGAGCCCACAGAGCCGCCCGACGACGCTGAGAGCGCGAGGGTGTGAGATGGCGAGGAGAGGGTCGAGGCGAGATGGTCGAGGGTGTCAGAGGTGCCAAGAGGTTGTGCCAGATGAAACAGGCATGTCACGCACAAAAATGCGGACGCCGAGGTCGACAGGGAGGCCATAGAGACGCGCCGAGATGCACAGGACGATGGGGATGTCGGGAATCCTGGTATTTCTTATTCGGATCTTCTTATCCTGATACCAGGTTCTAGAGTCATTTCCATTTGATTCTTTTACGCTATTCATATTACGAAGGCCTAGACCCT
>JBBPRK010001775.1:0-10626 GCA_038093075.1 Boletus patriciae | reverse complement strand
ATCAAGGGTGGAGGCATTGATGAACAAAACTCACTAAGCCATGCCGAGCAGGATTGTGCCTGATATGTGTGGGGAGTGAGCCCGAGTTAACTCAGAATGCTTAGACGTACCGTTGAAAAACAGGACAATGGCAAGAAGCCAGACATGGGGTGATTTTACTGATTCAACGACTTCTATCCAGCTGAAGCCGTCCATTTTATCATCATGTGATATGACGCCATCCTCTTTGAGTCTAGACACGACATATGCCCGCTCTGCTTCCGAAAAGAAGCGTGCCCTCTCAGGCGAACGAGGAAGCAGAAAAAAGGAGATGATCCCAAACAGGCAGGTAAAGATTCCTTCCTGTCAGAAGGTTGAGCAAAACCTCAAGAAGTAGCGCGGCCCGCTTACAAGGATGAATATCCAAGCCCAGCCAGGCTTACCGCCCCCCTTAATCTCATCGATGGCTGCAGCGAGCAAACCAGAAAAGGCACCTGATAATGAAGCTGCCGAGAAGCAGGTAGCCACCCTCCGACAAGGGTCATCAAGAGGTATGTCAAGGGTGACCTGATACTTACTTTACTTGCAGTCTGTTACGAGGATAAAATAAAGAAAGATAAAGAACAAGCCCAGCGGCAAGGCCACCTGGACTAATGATGAGTGAAAATCGCTATGCGTGGGCACAGACCAAACCTCCCATCAACCCCAAAAAGAATCGACAAGCAACCAACCCAGAATAATTATAGACAACACCTTTCGGAATGTGAGTGAATGTTCGATTCAAGTTGACGCTCTCACCTTCTAAGGTAGAAACAAGACCCCACATACTGATCATGGCGGGAAGCATAAAATTAGGCCCAATACGCTAGAAAGTGAAAGATATGTAACAAATCGCACTCTCAAAGTGACTGAGATTTACCTTCAAGACCATGTTTGAGGGGAACTCCGAAGCAATATATGGACTGTGCACATCTCAAAGTCGTGTCAAGTGTGGCAAAATTTCAGGCACTTACACATAAGTGACAGTCAAAGCTACGGAATACTGCACGACGATCAGTCGGAATAAAGGCGAACCAAGCGGTCCATTCCAACGTACCTCATAGTTGGACATATTCAAGGACGTCTGCATTCCAGCTACGTGGGCGTTTGCAATGTTGCCCTTGCCCTACAGGTCCTCCACAACTTGAGGAGTGAGGGCAGCGAATCTGGACGCGAAACATACCAAGAAAGAAAGTAGACAGATGATTGTACACATTGGAAGAACCCATCTGTCAAGCTTCCTCCAAACAGACCCCTCGAAGGCAACATGTTCCGCTTCTGAAAATTCGTCGCTCTTGAGTTCGTCTAGTTCCTTGGCCCTATCTGGAGGGGAAGAGTTGCGCAATGTCTCCGCCAGTGATTTTTCCATCGAGTCACGGATGTGAGTTACAAGAGCCTGAGCGTACGATTCTAGGTTATCTTTTCCAAAGTACGACGGCCTTATAAGTCGTGACAGCAGCTATACAATGGGGGGGACTTGGAGGGGACATACCAGTGGCGACTCAGGCTGTACACATCGGTTCGGATTAGCCGAGTCCTTAGCTAGGATGTCAATGGTTCGTCGCCTACTAGGAAATTGATTGTACTGGCACGCGTCCCGGCGACGAACCGAGAAGTACTCACCGGCCGGTTGCGCACCGCTGATCAGTGGAGTACCAATAGTCCGTCAAGGACGTTCCGTTCATCTTCAGCCTTGCGGTCTGCTCGCGTGCCACGATTGTGCGCCATCAGATCTATCTGCGAACGCCAGCGGTTTGCGTCCACCGTTATTTCGTGGTCTGAATCACCGTGGCAGTACGCGTCAACATAATGATTCCCACTGGCAGATTCTCCTTGTTTCATGTGGTAGGACTGCTGGCACGCATCCGACTACGATGACTACCAACAACACTAGTCTTGCCGTCGAACCGAACTTTTTTTCGAATTTACATCGACTTCGGTTCGAAAGTGTGGCAGTTCGGCAGACTTTGACAGATCGAAGTGGAACAAACTAGCCAAGCGAACTCAAACGAAGTGGATTCAGCGGTGTTGGAGCACGTCAATTTCCCACGGATACTCGAATTTGTGCAGCGTCGCTCCCGCCGTTCCATGCACTCGGTATGATCGCACAGCTCCTTTATTCTCTGGTCGTTCTCACGGGCCATGGACAAGTCCTCGCGGTGAGCGAGTTGCCGGTAATTTCGTTCAGGATCGGGCAGACTATGGGTCACCGACTCACCGTCAAGCCGAGCGTGACCTTGGCACGTTATATCCGAACCGATACTTCCCCCAAGCTCTGGCACGCGATTCATCTTGTCAACAAGTGCGCCCGCGATTTGATTGATTTGATTGCTCCGCTGGTCCCCTGCGGTTGTGTGTTTTTAACGTTACGACCATGATGTTGTGAATGTGGTACTGATCCAGAACTCATCACGGACCTTGCAGAGCTCAGATTGAGTGCCGTTTTCGTCTCCGTGAAGGGTGGTTCTCTATTGTCACTTCTTTCTACGTCCATGAAGCGAACGCGTCACCGCCGAGATCAACCTGGTCAACGGTCGGCCCATTACCTTGCTTGCAAGGTCTCTCGAGGGTCATAATTGTCCCACTTTTTCATGTGATGTCACGTGGTTTCTGTGCTACGGTGTGTCCGCACTCCTGTCACACGCGCCTTCCATTGGCTTGTATTGATGGCGAGTTTCGACGACGTTCGGATCCGTGCGCTAATTATTCACATGTTTTCTTGTGCGTCCTACGCCCGCTATGGTCGGTGCGCGCCCTGTCTTCGTGTTGTTGTCGTTGCTGATCTAACTTCAGGTACCCGGTCAACGCTTCGAGTCCGTTGCTTTTGTTTCAGTTTCGTATTCAAGCCAGTCTTTGTCCGCCGTTGTCAATTCCATGGTCGCTTTACACGAGTATTGAGAGGCTTTTCGGGTTGGCATACAAGCTCTACGTTACGGTAACGATGATACTGGGTTCTGTCCTTGGATCTTTTTCCGCCACTCTTTCGTACTGTCAATCCAGTTCTCTTTGTCGGTCGTCTTCTTGCAGAATATCTAATGAATGATTTGCTGTAAAGAACCGGTCGTCGAAATCACGAAGTAATCGAGTGGTGTCCCTGCCACGGCCGCGCACAGCGACATGTCCTGGACTCGCCGGCGGAGCCGGTCTACCGACGCCGCACCTACCCTCGCCGATGTCAAGGGGGTATCAGTCCTATCAATACGATCTTCGGTGTCGACTTCGCGACAGTCGTTAGCAACCTTCAACAGCTTGAAGACGCAGTCAGTCTCAAGGGTGTGCCAGGCGTGGTTTCGTGCCCTCTGGCGACGGCACGACCGAACTGAATTTGGCACGTGTTCTTCCAAGTACTTACTGTGTAACGTCCCCAGCCTTGTTTGTATCGCCTGATTATAATACAGATCCGGGTTCGAGTTTGCTTCCCTTCCGTCAAGCAAGGTTTCTGCCGACGCACGCGGCATTTCCCGAGTAATAATCGACTTCCGTTCGACTTCAGCTCCGGGTTGCTTTTCGTACAAGGGAGCTGAACAACCTACGACTGGTGAGCTCGCATCTTTTGTGCCAGTCACGCCAGTGGTTCCTCCGGTGTTGACGGAGAATGATTACAGAGACACGACATCATTGATTCTTCATCTCGTAAGCCAGATAGCACCGTATTCGCCTCCATGGACATGATGGGCGGCGTAATGGTTATAGCGCTCTGCCATAACAAGTTTTGATCCAACGAATCGAAGTTCAACGCCACAGGGGACGTGGCGGGTAACTTGGTACTGCTTACTGCGGAATGTGCACATCTGAATCCACCCTTCCTAAACCAAATTCCACTTGCATACACTCAAATCACCGGCCCACCCAAAAACATGTCTACCAAGACGTGGAAGTCTGGACGGAAACGTTAGCGCTCCTGGTCACGTGCAGCCATGTTTGCTCGTTTCCGGCAACCTTCCTCACTTGTAGCATTGATTCCATGCCGCGAACCAGACTAGCCTGTCCCCACTTCCCCGCGCGCCCTGAACCTATCGTGTACGACACTCCGTTATGGTGATCGTAAAACAGGTTCGAGCTGTTGGTCGTCCGCTTTCTTTCTCTTTATTGCACTTCCCTGGCCTCGCCAGCAACGGAAAGCCCCTGCGAATATCGGGAGGTGCTAGATAGGTTTGCATATACGACCATATCAAGCATTAACCCGTGGTCTGGTGAAAAGCGATAACTCGGTACAATGATCATGGCCGTTGACAAATTGAAATCAGGCTTCTAATGCGAGCGGGTACGAGATGTAACTCGGCTCGACAAGTGCGGCTGTGAATTGTAATGACTTGATTGTCTCACAGAGGCACCTTATCTCTCTTGAGTCAAAGTGCTTTTAACATCGGAGTCTCTCATGCAGCCCATTCGCGAGGGTGATTATCAGAAGCACCACCTGATTCTTCCGTTGATCCCATCAAGTCAATGGGCGCGCCAGGCGAACATCAGACGCGTGATGATCGAACTGCTCGGCTTTATGACGATGAATGCCAGACAAGACCCATGCCGTGTCGTGTCATCCTCGAATCAGCGGCTCGGAGAGCCTGAGGGACAACTATGAAGCGCTGGTGCGTCAGAATATGTTGTTCCTGTTTCCATCTCCGTCCAACCATGTTTTTCAGGGCGCTGGTGATGGTGCCTGCATAAATACATCCCATGGGATGTGCGCGTGGTTCCCACCGCTTCCATCTTCCCTAGGGCTCTTTGCTGTCAACGCTTGCCGAACCAAACGATGGCCCCCTCTGCTTCCTTCCGACAGTGCCCTTATGCTGTAATCCATCCCCCGCTCGACGGATCTCTGTTTTTACCAGAGATGATCAGCTTTAATGCAAAGCATAACCCCTCGCACACGTTCTACACCTTTTACGACGAGCGCGTCAATGACCTCTGCCACGTCTCCCATTTAGAATTCTACCGCGCATGCCAACGCATCGCCCACGCCATCCGTCCGGACCGTCGAGGCCCTGACAACACTATCATCGCCATCATCGCCAACTGCGACACCATCCTCTACCAAGCGCTCACGATGGGCGCGATCTATGCCGGTCTTATCGTGTGTCACCCTCGCACTGTTTAGTTCGACCCGACTGACGCCAAAACGAACAGCCGTTCCCAATGTCGCCTCGCAATTCATCGGCCGCTGTGGCCAACATGTTGCGAAAGACGGGTTGCCGTCGTTTGATCGCAACGCGCCACTCTCTCGCGGCGCTGTTGGACGGACTTGGAACAGAGTTTGGGCCGTCCGAACTCGAGATCGAGGAGCCGCCTGCGCTTGCATACGCGTATCCCGAGCTCGGGAACGAAACGGCGAGCACGCCGTTCGTGCCCTACCCCAAGGCAGACGTACGACCCGTCGGCGATGCGATCATGTACTACCTCCATTCGTCGGGCAGCACGGGGTTCCCAAAGCCCATCCCAATCACTTATTTGACCGCCGTGCACTGGTGCACCACACGTGAGTATTCGCCACATTCGATTCGAGATTTCAATTCACTCGTCCTCCCCCTCAGCGTCCGTATTGGAGCACGTTAATTTCCCCACAGATATCCGAATCTGTGCAGCGTCGCTCCCGCCGTTCCATGCACTCGGCATAATTACACAGCTGCTTTATCCCACTGCCGCCCTCAAAAGCGCGTCCGTGTACGCCCCGACGTCCTATCACGACCCCACAACAGCCCCTGTCTTCCCAAACGCGCAAAACGTGATCGAAGCCGTCTTGCAGACGAGATCGACCGCGCTCCTCGTCGTCCCTTCGTTCCTGGAAGAATGGGTGAACTCGCCGCACGTCGTCCAGGTACTGACGAGGTTGGAGTACGTGGTACGCCTCTATCTTCTTTTTCACTTTATTTGCGTCTTTTTTCCCTGTCGTCTAAAGGAACACGTTCCCTCCAAGGTTTTTTGCGGTGGGCCCCTCTCCACAAAGACGGGGGACGCGCTGGTGGCTGCAGGCGTCAAGCTCTCGGCGGTCTATGGCACGACCGAGGTTTCCGTGCTCACGTATACGTTCCGGAGTCCCACAGAGCAGGCTCTTTGGGAGTGGGTTCGGTTTGGACCGAATCAACGTATACGCTGGGTGGCGCAGGAGGACGGGACGTACGAGTGTCAAGTGTTGGTGCGTGTCTTTTGGCGTTCCACGCGGGGCGACGATGGCTGACCTTGAAACGTCATTCCTCTCTCACTCTCACCGTGCGCGCGGGTGCAGACTTGTCCAACGCACCAGGTCTCCGTCGAGAACCTGCCCGACGTCAAGGGATACGCGAGCTCAGACGCATTCGTCAAGCACCCCACCATCGAGGGGTTGTTCAAAGTGTACGTCGTGCTGAACGCACCGGTCGGTCAGAGTCGCTCATCGTTGGCATGTATAGCGTTGGCAGGCTAGACGACGTCCTGATCCACTCTTCGGGCGAAAAGACGGTGCCTGCGCCGATGGAAACGTTGATCGGTTCGAGTCCGCTCTTGTCGGGCGCGTGTATGTTTGGGCGCGGGAGGAGCCAGACGGGGGTGCTCGTGGAACCTGGGCCAGAGTATGCGATCGACGTCACAGACGACGACCAGGTCGCTGAATTCAGAAACAAGATTTGGTGTGTCGCGAGGGTTTCCTTTCTCTTGCGTCGTCGTAGCTCACCACCCTGTCTGCAGGCGGGACGTCGAGGAAGCCAACGAAAAGGCGCCCGCGTTCAGCCGGATCTTCAAAGAGATGATCTTGGTGACGAGCAAGGCGAAACCGATGTTGCGCACTGGAAAGGGGACGGTGATGAAGAAGGCGATGATGAAGTTGTACGAATCCGAGATCGATGCACTGTAAGCGTCGAGTTCTTATCTACGTCCGTTCTTGTGGTCATGGAATCCTACATAGGTATGCGTCCGTGGAGGCGAGCGCCAAGGTTGCGGTCGACGTCCCGCTCCCGGCTTGCTGGTCTCAGATCGAGGTTGAGAACTGGTTGATGGTGCATGCGACGGCCGTCAATGCGGGCAAGCCCGTCCACGTCGACGTGGACGTGTTCGAGCAAGGATTCGACAGGTCTGTCCCACTCGTTCACGTGATGCGGTCCGGTCTGTGCTAAATTCAGACGCCCCATATATACACCTACAGCCTGTCATCCACGTCTCTCAAGAACCGCATCTTTGGGTCCTTGGATGCCTCCCCACACGAGGCGATTCGAGAAGCAGCGTCTCGAATCGGACAGAATGTCGTCTTCGCGAACCCCACGGTTCGCCGGCTCGCCAGTCATCTGATCCAATGCGTGGTCGGTGGGGAGGCTTCTCGCTGGTCTGTCCCAGATCCCAAAGCGGAGATTGAGGACATGATTGCCAAGTACGCTGTCGGCTTGGGAGACGAGATTGGCGATGGCGTGCCAGGGAGGTCCCACCATCGTCATGTCGTTTTGTTGACCGGGTCGACGGGTGGGCTGGGTTCGTATCTGCTTGCGTCCTTGTTGAGCCGCGAGGACGTTGCCGTCGTGTATGCGTTCAACCGGCCTTCCACGTCGAGTACGATCCAACATCGACAGCGCGCTGCTTTCGAGGACCGCGGACTCGACACCGCCGTTCTCGAGTCGGAAAAGTTGATCCACGTCGAGGGCGACGCGGCGCGACCGAACCTGTCGCTCGACGATCAGACGTACGGCGAGATCCGCGATGCGGTGACGCTGGTCGTGCACAATGCGTGGCGGCTCGATTTCAATCTCGCGCTGTCGTCGTTTGAGGGGAACGTGAAGGGGACGCGGCACTTGATTGATCTCGCGAGCGCGTCCAAGTGGGCGGCCAAGCCGAGGTTCTTGTTCACGTCGTCGGTGGCGTCGGCGCAGGGGTGGGATAAGAGTAGGGGTGCGTTCCCGGAGGAGGTGCACTTGGATGCAGGGGTTGCTGTTGGACCTGGCTATGGTGCGAGCAAGTATGTGTCTGAGCGGGTACGTACTTGCGCGTGATCATCGACCACGATCGTTCTCACCCATGGACAGATCCTCACGATGAGTGGGTTACCGGCGACCTCGTTCAGGATCGGGCAGATCACGGGTGGTGCCCCGCGGGGTGCGTGGTCGACCACGGACTGGGTTCCCATCATCGTCAAGTCGAGCATGGCCTTGGGTGCACTTCCAGAAGCCCGCGGGGTAAGTCGATCACCTGGTTCTTGATTTCTCCCCCGGCTGACGTGGCACAATAGGTCACGTCCTGGCTTCCTCCGCACGCCGTGTCCGGTGCGATACTCGATGTTGCGTTCGCAGACAAAGAACCCCCACTTGCCGTAAACTTGGTGCATCCCCGGCCGATCGCATGGGAGTCTCTCATGCGGCCCATTCGCGAGGCCGTTTATCAGAAGCATCACCTGATGACTTCCCCTCTTCCGTTGATCCCATTCAGCCAATGGGTCGCGCGGTTGAACGCGTGCGCTGTGGATACAAGCGAGACGAACATCAGACGCGTGGTGAGTTTCCATCAGAAGCGGTCCTTTTTATCTTTTTCTTCGAAACGTCCGACCTGTGACCGCTGAACGACGTTCTATTTTTATGTTTACACGACTTGGGATTATTAAAAGCCTGCGATCAAACTGCTCGACTTTATGCGCTCGTTGGGGGAGAGCGACGAGGCAATGCGACTTCAGGCGTTGGAAACGATGGACGAAGCGGTCGGGTTTACGAGCTTTGTGACGGAGGTGGCTCGGCGGGTGAGCAAGACGATGCGAGAGCTCGAGCCATTCTCGGCCGGCGATGCGGTGCGGTGGGTCGATTATTGGACGGCGGCAGGCATGTTCTCGGAAGGCGGCCAGACGATTTGATGGCTGGCACGAGCCAATCAATTTCGTCCTGTTTCAAAAGGGCAACGTACACGAGGTAGCCATGTGTTGGGGGTGGTGGAAAATGAAAAGTGGTTCCTTTTTTGCGTCGAGGTCTCCCTTGTCTCTAGTGCGGATTCAAAGCAATAGTATGTAGCGTATCCTGACACGCCCGGCTTCGTCCCAGGTTCCGGAAACCGGTATCGTATGGCCGTACACTGCGGCTTTGATTGCACTCCGTTGTACCTGTGCAAGTTGGGGGCGAAGAATGCGGACCGGACGAGTAGATCGGGTTGAAAGTGTGCTTCGGAAGGTGGGAATGATGGCTCGGATGCACTAGGCGTTGAATTGTGTCAAACTCGACGACTGTGCCATCCAGCGCGTTCCTCTTTTTCATTTTTTGAGATGACAGTCCAACGTTGGTGCTGGCGATAAGCCGGCTTCATTCTGTGGCCGGGTGAACGGTGGTGATTGAGATCGGAATGAAGAGAAAAAAAAAAGGACTCGAGTTGGAAGCGTTCGGAATCCAGTGCAGCCAGCACGTGTACGATTGGCTCGTTCTGATCAGTTTTTATAATGGTCCACCTCGTCCCCTCCAAGCCTCGATCCCCTCCAAACCCACCCATCGGCATCGCCTACGCTCGGTAGAAATCCCGTCTATCGGTCTGTCCTCGCTCGACGATACCGCCACTCAGCGCTCCCCCCTCACCGCGCGCCATCATAGCAAATACACCCAAGGACGACCCGCAGGCCACGATGGAGTGCCCCATACTGGTCTGGATGCTCTCGCTCAATCGCGATGTCACGACAGAGGTGTGTGTTGCGCGCGTGTGTCTCGCACCTGTGCCACTGCGGCGCGTTGCATTCCCGACGGATCCGCGCTCTGTTTTGCCAACCGGTTTTGTTGCCCGTGCAGGAATACGACAAGTGCTATAATCTCGTGAGGGAGTGTTCGCCGCATGCGAGGATAGCGTATGATTGCACCTCTATCGAATCTTTTCGTGAGTCTGCCGTGCATGGTCCTATCTCTCGAGTGCATTTCTCTCGCTCTCTCTCGCTCTCTCGCCCTCGCCACGTCGCTCACGCTGGTAACATGCAGGCCAGATCATATCACAAATGTTGCCACTCCTCATGATGCGGCACAGACGGATATCAAGAACAAAGTGGAAGGACTGCGAGACATCAAACGGGAAGCACTGGATAGAGCAGGTCTGTCCGTCCAGCCGTCTCCTCCTTTCCCTTCCGCATCGCCAAAAAACGCTCACCACCCTCTCTCCTCACCCCGTCGTCCCGTCCCGTTCCGCGCATCACCCCAATTAGTCTCCCGACGACATGCCCCCAGAAAAGTTTCTCCAATCCATGATCGGATACCACCTCGCCTACGACAACTCGTTGTGCGGCATGGTCATGACCCAAGGCCGCCAACGACAAGTCATCAACATCGGCCTCGGCATCAAACAGCTCTGCGTAGAACCCCGCGGCGTCTCCGTAGCCGCCTACGCCGAATCCTTTGCCCACAAGGTACCGTTCGTCTCTCTCCCCACTTCCCACTTCCCACTTCCCACTCCCACTTCCCACACCGCTTCCACTTCCCGCCATATCGACGCTGACGCCCACGCCGATACGTTCGGTGCCCCCCCGCGTTTACAGCTCACCCCGCTCGAATTGACGTTCATCGCCCCCGAGCTCGGCGACGACGTCGTCCTCCGTCGACTCTGCATCCTCCTCTCCCTCAAAGCGGCCTACATCAAAGCGGTCGGCCAATCCCGCGGCTTCGACTGGTCCCGGCTCGAATTCAACATTCCCAACGAGAG
>JBBPRK010001774.1:0-10632 GCA_038093075.1 Boletus patriciae | reverse complement strand
TGCCATGATGCTAACCCTATTTGTCTCGTCCATACGGTGCCCTCGACGCACTGCACTGATCACTGCACATCCTCCCTCGTCCTTTCCCACTGCCGTGCATCCAGATCTGCCTTGACCTTGTCTACAACGTCGGACATTAAACTTGAATATCAACTAGTTGCGCTCTGCATCGTGTCTCGTCTTCTCTGTCTGTCACCCTGATCTCGCCATGTGTCAGCCTCATCCATATCCCAGATCCAGACAAACATCCAACGACACTTCTTCGAACTCGCCACCAGACTCGTCTCTAGTGCGGCAGAGGGCATACCGGACTAATCAAACCCTGCTGACGCCTCTCCTCCTGCTTCGGTACACCGTATCGAGTATGATCCGCCGAAGCGCCCACAAACCACGTTCACGATCGCGCATTTCACTCGGCCGACGCCTTCCTCCCGATTGGCCGGCACTCAACGTGCGTTTGCATGTACTTTGTCGCTCAGCCTCGGTACGTGCCTCGCGCCCATGTGCTCCCTTAGATTCGCTTTTCGCTTTCCCCCCTTTTCAGATCTTCTCTGATTCTGCCCCACCTCCACACGCCAGTGCAACTCGCGCTCGCAACCACATCAAAAAACGCTTCATGTCCCGCAACCCATCGACCATTCAATCACAATCGTAAGACGCACCGCTCGTTCGTTCGTCTAATAAATCACGCAATACCAATAAAACAGCGGAGTTATGTACATTTCGCCACATTCCACCGCCCCAGATCAAGCGCTCGCTGATCATCCCGGCTGCTCCGACTCCGTCCACATCGCAAGATATCCATGTGGAACGCGTCGCAGTCGTGAATCTTCCGCGGACCTCCAGGTAGATCTGCTCGAGATCACTCAGGTCGTCCTGGCAGTCGATGACAGCCTGCACTTTGACAGACGCTCACACGGTCCCCGACTCGAAAAGTAAAGACAATCAACAAACTCGTCTGTAAGCACGTTCGCAACTTGCCAGACGCTGGCGACAGGTACGCCGAATCTCATCTTTTTCCACCCCCTTTTCGCCACAGTCCTATACGCGATCAAGTTCGCGCGTTGTCATAAGATGGGATGGCCGCGCTGCCATCTCTTCGTGTCTGTGTAGATTGGGTCATCGCCGAGGCCTCATCTCCTGTAGTCGAGCTGAGCGTCCCATTCTTGCATTCGCCCGTTAAGGAAATCCGGGCGCCAATTGTGACAAATGCAAAATCTCAACGGATCACGACCTTATCTCCCCGCCCAGTATGACACAAAAACTTCCCCGAATTGACAGCGTGCATCGGTGGCCGGAAGTCCGTAATCGTACAACATTGTAACCGGAATCATTGTTCTTTGCGAACTCCACACACGCCGCGGGAGTAATAAATCTGTCCCGGAACACATACTTCAGTACCTCCGATGGGATCAGTCCGGCCCGCTTTTGGCATCGTGTCGAGTGGGGTATCATGGCTACACATTATGAATTAACATGCGATTTTGGGCCACTGCTGATCCAGGAATTATGGTCATATTTCATATTCCTAGGGGGTCACAAGACCTGGACCTGCCTCATGACTAGCCGTTTAGGGCTTAGACTATGTTGCAAATCCGACGGAAAACAAGCATCACTTAGTGGTGCGATCACCTGTACAATGTAAGTACTCTCGTATGTTGTCCTGATCCGCGGACGACCAGAAAAGGTGCCATCTCAGATCTAGTATCAGTAAAGTTGACCAAATTGCTCCTGTACCCACGGCATTAGGTGAGCGACGATCATCATGAACAAAGTTTTCCGGAGGAGAATGACACCACGCCTGTCCACCACCGCCGCATATCGCGTTCCAACCGCGCCACCCGAGGTCACACGCTCACGCTGCACCACACCTTTGTTGCGCCGGAGCCGTCTGATGCCATGACAAGAAAAACCCGTTACCCGATCTCGAGTGTTGTTTGCGCCACTAGTTCGAGATCGCTCCACATCGAGGACGAGGCATTTAACGTTGGGGTGATGACGAGGGGAGAATTGGAATAACGCAATGTTTGAGACACCGTGACGTCGGACCACCGTGACGTTATCCACTGTTCCATAACCGATGCGCGGGGATCTCGCGCTGGTGTTCGCGGACACCCGGCGATGGTGGCCCGGGCCAAGTAGTCGGCGTGAGTCTGTGGACCCTGGGTGCGCGTGCGGGACGGACGACAAGGTTATTAGAAAGCGTGCGTTGTATACGTACAATTCCGTCGGCGTGGTCCGGCTCAGCTGATCGTCCTTCCAGTTGCAATCGGTGCAGCGCGGACTCAAGAAACGAAAGAATCAGTCGAATTGCCTTTTACTGCAAGGGATCCGAAATTCGCAGCTCGAACGTTGCCTCCGTGCGATTAGACCGGACGTGGAACGGGTTCAGTTACAGTTGGTCCGAGCGTTTTCGTCAGCGCTCGTTCTAGAGCATTTTTGATTAAATTTGACTCTCGTGTGTGGGCGCTGAGTGGAGTGGGCTTAGGTCGACCCGGGACCTCGGCCTCCAGCGTCAAATTCTCACGTGACAATAACCTCCAGCATGTTACGCCAAACGATAAGTGTTTTTCGTCGACGCTCGCTCTAGAGCCTACTGTCTTAATTTGACGCGTATGCGTGGGTCCAAGTCGACCCGGGGTCCTCTTCGAAGGAGTGAACTGCCGGTGCTGCTCCAGGCCTCGAAGCTCTTCTCTTGAGACATGTTTGTCATGTTATCGCTTGACGATGGGGGACGAAAGCAAATGAACCCAGTTGGAGGTCGTGGTGGAAGATATCATTTCGGCAAAGTCTCAGTTTGCAGATGCTGTGCAAGTCCCACGTGCTGTGGTGCATCTTTCCCTATGACGGTGAACACGGCTTTCAACGGACTATAGACTTCGTTCACTGGCACATCTAGCAATACATCTGGTATCTTTTCCTTCAGTTCCACCCTTTACCCTTTACCCATTAGACCAAACACTCATGGCCGATACTTGGCTCCTCTAGCTTGGATCCCGGGACAGAATCAAGAGCACTCCAAGAAAAATGTTTAGGCATGCAGGTACCGAAGCCATGGCCTCCAATGGCCTTGCAAGGATACAAGTCAGGCCACAGACCAATATCGGGTCCCTACTGTGGCCTGGTCTGGTCTGGCCTCAGGCCAGGCCGGAACAACACTAATTGTAACGTTGCTCGTCTCGCTCTCTTACATACCCACATTGAAGCACGACGACAACCCGCGCTGCGACGCCATTCAAGTTGTTATTGCTTTCTGCGCCCCAAATCAGCGTCCCACATGAACGGATGACGCAACGCCTCGCCCAGTCCAGACGTCCAAAGCCTAGACCCCATGTGCCTGGTCTCTCAAGAATCCGTTGCGCGGTCCGTCCGTCGTCTTTGAAACGCGGTTCGGTAATCTCAAGTTTCAGGGATTTCCATGGGCGCGGCGCGATCTGCTCCCCATTATGACGACTCGCACCCAAGCTCAATGTTCGGCTTATGGGTGGTGAGGCCATAACGGGAGGCATGCTGGTCTGAGCCGCTTTCTCTTCGACAGCTTGTGATCGAAGGGCTTCTCCCTGCGTCTGCTAAGCTCCGTCCACACGTAAATGGCGTGTTGGATGCAATCAAAAGTATGTTTGAAAAGATCGCGTTCATGAAATCAACCAACGCTTGCGATGTATTGCGCCCTTGTCGACTTGAATGAAACTTTGACGGATGTAATGTCGAGAAGATGCACCGCTGGCGTGATTCTGCTTCCATTTGACGTTCGAAAGACATTAGTGGGGCGTGGGCGATCAAACTCTGATAACATTGATGTTCTATCAGACAAGACTGCATCGCTTCACCGTCCAATCCACGAGCGACAGACACGCCTTCGGGTACTGAGCTGTGCAGTGTCGAACCATCGAACCAATCCACGTCTCACCATGCCGTACATCGCTTTGGTCGCTCGTCTCTTCCTCCTATCAAGCTGGCATGGGTACCCAAGTTCAGAAAGTTGTCGCGCACGTGTTGCGTAGTGTAATTTCCTGCAGCAACGCACACACGCGCCTGGCCATGGGATGATTTGGCGAGAAGCGACGATAAAGCGAGCACGAGCACCCGTGGGACGAATCGAAGTGCAATAGATGAGACATGATAACGATGTCAAAACTGACAACGTGCTGTCGAAGCGCTGCGAAAGATGCCCAGAAAGAAAGCCAAAAGGAAGAACGCGTCGAACGGAAAGTAAAATAAAATAAAATAAAAAATGTGCAGCGGTGATGATGGCGCAATAGATCCACACCTACAAAAGGGGGGTGGTGTCCGTTCCCCATTCGTGCCCTACACAA
Source organism: Boletus patriciae (assembly GCA_038093075.1). Taxonomy (NCBI): domain Eukaryota; kingdom Fungi; phylum Basidiomycota; class Agaricomycetes; order Boletales; family Boletaceae; genus Boletus; species Boletus patriciae. The sequence continues at coordinate 6,316 of JBBPRK010001774.1, read as the reverse complement.
TCAACCACAAGGCGATCGGTAATGCAATTTATTTCGTTCGACGTTCGCTTCAGATTACCAAGGATCCCGTCGTCTGGATAATCGGTCGCGACGATCAGGGATGGCGGCGGACCATGGTCGCCGCGAGTAGCGATGGCGGTGCGCACCCTGAACCAAGCTCTATAACTGAAAAACGTGGTCAATAAAAGCCCGATCCGGTCCATCGTTTTGTCTGAACAGCTTACTCCAACGACCTGCCACTGGGAGGACTCCCTGTTCGACTAGATCGGCAAGGACGAACGCAGGCGAAAAGAGGCGATCCGCAAGCAACGTGTTCGTCTTGAAAGAGGCGTGCCTGTATCGCGTGACTCACCTTTCCCTCCTAATACTAATGGAGAGAAACAAAAAGATCACTATCCCCGAAGGTGAAGCCAACAACATGTCCAATGATTTAAATTCACCTTGGGGAACCACAAGTGAGTCTCGAGGGGGCGTACTGGACGTACCCCGGGACCTCGACCGTCGATCGCCAGCGCATCGGACAAGATGTCTTGGACATGGTCGTCCGCCGCATTGTCGGCTAGCACCACCCCAAATGAAAAACCACTACTTTCAATCTCCGCGACCTCACCAAACCCTGCAACCTTTACTCCGCGCCAGTGACGGCAACTCCGCTTGAACAAGTTCAAGTGGGTTTGCCCAGCTCGAGCCAAATGGAAATGGCGTGCCAGGCGGGTGTCCGTCTTCCGTTTGGTCGGTGTCGATCGAGAGGAGACGCTCGCCTGGCGCCTCAAGACCATATGGACACACGCTGATCCTTTGAACCCGTTCCAGCCCGGATCAATGCGTCACGCAGCAGTAACTTAGCTCGACCAAGAACCTGGTAACGAGCGGTAGACCCCAGACCACCCGGGACCATTGTAACCCCCTCACGGATTCGGGCCACTCCACCTACGCCGATACGGCATGTCATTTCCTGCCGTTCCACCTATGTATCGCCCAAGGCCGGGCATTGAGGATCAATGTCCGTGCGTTCGCACACCTCAATCAATCAGAAGGATAGGGACGCCGAAAGCTGTGATTGCAACGATAAACTAGCCAGGGGAGCATCTTTGATGCGAGCGCCACGTTCCCCCTCCCACGGGGGCGTCGTTGATGGGTCTCAGCCTCTGGGAAAAAATCCAAGGAGGTTGCCGCACATTAATCGGTTAGTCCCACTCATGATCAGCGCTTTGACTCTAGGGATCTCATCTATCCTAGGGTAATGCCCGTGATGTCTCATTGTCCGTTTATTTTCCACTCGGGCGTGTGGGCGGACGGATGCTTCATCATTCATCGTTGGTGCCACCATCAGGCAGCTTCGTAATTTCATTCCATCTACAATGGACGTGATGCCGACCTGTGTCTCGGACCTGAGGCTCAACGTACGTGGCATGTTCGTCCGACCACCAAGGCAGTGGCGGTGGTCATCCCAGCAACGTTACATTGCCATCGACCTCGTCCCTGGAACGCAGCACGTCTAAATCATATTTGTGGATCGCTCATCCGTTGTTACGCTTGGAAATCTTGCCTCTGAAACGATTCCCTCCAGATCCGACGTGGCAGCTCGTTCCATCCGGATGACAGAGTCACGTACCGACCTGGCCTGCTCCGCAGCCAGACCGAGTGGAGCATCTTCCCGAGGAGTGCTCTACGACGATTGCCACACGTTCGGCTACATGAAACCTCCGTTCATTCAAGGAGCTAGCAACACCAAAACCGTCGAACGAAAGAAGCACGAGAACCACCCCTCCCTAACTCGCAAAACTACGGCGGAAATGACCTGTCCATCGGGGGCTACATCGATTATTGATCTCAAGAGGACTCAAAAGTGCCCGCCACTCTGGTGACACGAGATGCTAGATAGTGTACGTTGTGCGAACGTGCGATGGACAGATACGAACTCAGTGCTTCATCTCCGCAGAGCTCGAAATCCGGCACACCGAGGCGTTCCTGTGTAAGGGGCACATGATGGGCTGAACTGGCTATAGAGTATCCCGGACGAACGCTAAACCTCGTTTATGAACGAAATCGTCCCGTTCCGCTGGGTGAGAGAAGGGAACGCAAAATCGGGCCATCACTCTCTTATCGTGCCGCGAAGGCTGCTCTGAGATAACCAGGTGTAAGCACAGCGCATGCTGGTATGCATTCGCACGTTTTCGGAAATGAGAATACTTGTCCTTTCCCCGAAAGATGCGTGGCACGGGTGCTTACGAGCGTCAGTGGACTGGAGATCCCGCGTTTCGCAAGACATGTGTTTTCTCTGAACGGACCCCCCCGCATGCCCGCGCTGACCGAGTCGGTTCCAAAGGGCAAATCATGAGCAATTTCAGCCACGACGAACGCGTCAAGCCTTTCACACCCCCTAGTCCACACAAGCCTTTCCGCAATCTGAGATTGCTGTCGTGTCCAGAAGCAATGGAATGTCAGAAATCATCAAGGGGCAACAAAGCAACTTAGCTCCGTGGGCAGTGCACATACCCCTGGTGATTCGAACAGCGGAGGGACAAGGAGTTCCGCAGTCGAGGGCGACCACCTCCTGACAAGTGACAACAACTTGACAGAACCACAAACATCGGAGACGGCCGAACAGTTCTTACGAGAATGCCCATTCCCGAGTGAGCGCACTCCATGATGATGCGTCTTCGTGACGGTGACGTGGGTCGTGCGATGGATCGAGCGAAAATAAAATAAAGATGCATTGTATCGTACCGTCCATTGTTGTCAAGGACGTGCCGTCAACTAGAATGTGGCGTACCTTGTATCATATTCACCGCCATGAGCACTTGGTTCCCGGAGGAAGCTTGATCCAGCGAACGCCTTGGTTTCAATCTCGGCATCGTCCATAGGTCCGTCTAGCTAGATCGGCGCTGGCGCTCCGTCATTTAGAGAAGAGATGGGAAGCTCGTGCTATTTGCAATTACTACTTTGCAACGCAAGTCCTACGAGCACGGGTTCCGCACGCGAACGCGGGCATGTCACACATCTCGGCAACAAAGCGAAAAAAAAGCCCAGGTCAAAACGCAACGCCTTAATCTCCGTAGAGCTCGAATTCCCAAGGGGTTCTTGTGATAGGAGCGGATTCGCTCAGCCAGATCCTTCGTAAGCGACAGGTCGCATAGATCTTTATGAAGGCGAGATGAGAATACGTCCCAGAAGGCAAGGGGACCTGCTGGGACGTCCCTCCTCTCTCCGCCGCCGGGTGATGCGCGTCAGCAAAGTTGCTTGACGACTGGGTGAGCGCTATCGAAGCGAATTGGGGGACGAATTTCGCAAGGTTGAGCGCGACGGTCGACCATGCGGTAAGAGGGCTCGAGGAAGACGGCGGAAATGCAAGCGGAAGATGGAGCAACGGGAATGCGCCGCGATTACGCACGAGCTCTGGCGATTTCTGGAATCGTCCCCCGTGAGTGATTGATCATGACAATGCGAGCCCAATGGCGACGAGCTCGGAAACGATCATAAAAAAAAGAAAGGTGTACCTGAAAAGTGGAACATCGGACGGTCCCTTGTCGGCCCGTCTTGTCGACGATGCCGACTTCGAACGACCAGTCTCTGCCCAAGTTGCGGACTTGGATGTGCAGCCAGGTATGTTTCAGTCCGAGCACCCCACCGTCAGAAGACGCGTGCGACGCCGGAACCGAAGGGGGACACTGAATGAACGTCTTGCGCAGTGTCGGAGATTGGACGTGAAGTACGGTTTGATTTAGTTGATGCCCTCGGCTGGTATCCGTCTGTTGGTCACGATAGACGGACGGCGCCGTGATCAGGGCGGCCGGTGGAGGTGGTGCGGGAAGGGAAATAGAGTCATTCAGAAGGTGGATGAAAGATTCAGAGGGTAGACTGCCGTCAGCCTGCACTGAGAACAACCCCAAAGGATCGCTCCCTGTAGAGGAGAACAGCGAAACGATGTCGGGCTGGATAGATCTCGCAAACATGCGGTTTGTCAATGGATTCTCCACACGGATCACGCCGCAAGTGAGACGTCTCCGAATCAGTCGGTGAGGAGACAGGAGCGCGATATCCCCGAGCAAGGATTGCCAAAAATGCAGGTCACATCACGCCGCATCCGATACTATGTACGACTTGTAATTATAACCGCGGGGATGCAGGAGGTATGAACTTTACAGCAAATGTTAGTGCAGGGCAAGATGAGGGTAATACGGTATCAATCAGTCGACGTATAAAATACAGCAAACAGCCGAGGGAAAAAAAGACGAGCAACTTGAACAATCACGACAAGTAGGCTCTCACACTATTCTTCAACACCCTGAGCAACTCCCGTTTCTTGTATGGATTATCGGGGAGCTTTGAATCCCCACTTCCCAGCGCCAACAAGTATCTGAAATCAGCCTGCGCAACAAGGGGAAGTTTCGACGCAAGCTGTTTCTTCTTGCCATCGATCCGGGCTTTGAATTGTTTCGCAAAGTCCTCTGAGATAACCTCGGCGCGCGAAACCACCTCGGAGGGTACCCCTGCTAAGCTGGCGACATGCGTACCAAAGGAAGAGGAAGCGACACCGTCAACGAGTTTGTAGAGGAAGATGAGCTGTGGGTGGACTGTTTAGGTCACAGAGGGGTGTAAGGGCACGAAAACCTGCCTTTTGCTGTTCATCATCGAGACTTGTCGACATGTGCATATTCCTAATGTTGGGATGGTATGCAAAGTCATCCGTGAGTGAACCGTAGTGAGTGGCAAAGAATGCCAGAGGAAGGGTGTGTGTAGCGAGCTCGTGCAGAACAGCCTGTCCATACAATCTATCAGCAGGGGGATCTACAATTCGGGTATTCACTTACACCAGCAATTGCCATCCCATCCTACGGATCATAAGCGTTAAGTACGTTTCGAAACCTCGCGGAGTAAACTTACGTAGGTTGAAGTCCCTCTACCCAGTTCTAGACAGAGCGGTCAGCAGAATAATATTGAGTACCCATCCGACGTACCATCCAGAATGACCAGTGACCGAGGAGTCGCGTCACGCAAAATCTTGCAACTATACAGGGATCAGTCAGCGATTCTCTTGCCACGAAAATCATGAAAGTTTACCATTCGTCCAACTCGACTTTGAATGTACTTGCGTTTGAAAACATGTTGTCATATGCTCCCATGCGGGTCAGGATGGCATCAACGGGACAAAGCCTATTGGTTCTGATGAGAAGGTACTGCTGAGCACGGAGGGATTCCACTGCGACCTACCGCGCTGATTGGGCAGGGACACGCATTCCAAGCTGTGCCATAATCTATGCAGACAATGAGTTTCTCTTTCACTCCGGAGACGAACTTATCCATACAACACCCGTTGCTGTCATTCGCATAGCCTGAAAAAAAAATTAAACCGATGATTCGCTGGCATTCTCTCGGACTTACCGTAGACTTGCCTCTAAAGGGACGAATGGTCAGTCAGACGGTAAGGAAAATTGGATGAGCAAACACGCACCCCATGTTTGGCCCTACGAACAAGCTTTAGCAACAGGTAGTTACGACCAATAGATCTCAACGTACCTGTCAGCAGGGCAATCCTTCCCACATCCCCGCCGAGTTTAACATCGTTCGGAATAAAACTCGCTTTCAGTTCTGCCAGGGTCGGGTGCCTCAAGTCTTTGAACTCAATAAATGCTGCATCCCCTTCCACGAACTCGGGTCTACAAGAAGGCTCGCCAATTGCGACAGACGCCTTGGCTAATGAGAACAAGCAATCCAGTTCAGCAAGAACACGGACGGCTCGAAGCCACACTCCGCGGTCGGTGTCGAATTCCTCATAGAGCCGTCCTTTAAATTCTTTGATGGCCGTGGTGCGGTTTTCGCGTGCTTCTTTCAGTTCACGGATAGTCGGTTGCAAGGAGGGCACAACCCAGCGTTTGGCAGCCTAAGTAACCTTGGTAAGCGGGTAGAAGTCACAGTGGGACAGGATACCCTACCTTAGTGGCGCCACTCTTCACCCAGTCGTCTGGAATATTTTGCTCATTAGCTTTCGTTTGGACGAGATAGATTTCCTGAAGCCATCCCATTAATAATTTTCAACAATATAGCAATCGATGCCTGCCTTGTTCCCTGTCCCACTGTGCCACCAAGACAGAGGACGTCTGATGAAAAAATGTGAGGATCCATCCGCCACGGCATCTTGGGCTTACCCGAGTTTCTTCTCAAACTTCTTCAACTGCCCATCAAGCCCCTTCTCGAGGTTCGTGATTTCTTCCATCACACCATCATAAACGTCGTCCTTTCCGTCCACGGGAAGCAATTCGTCCGTTTCTGGAACAAATCAGAATTCGATCTCTCAGAAGCCATATGGTCTACC
>JBBPRK010001773.1:0-10633 GCA_038093075.1 Boletus patriciae | reverse complement strand
ATCTTGCCTACTCGAGGCGGGCTGTGTTGAGGGGGGTGCGGCTGCAAATCCGCCTTGTCTATATTCAGGAACCGGTCGGGGTCGTTGTCAGAGGTGCAATGCAACAGTAGATCGTCTATGGTCAGGCGGCACTGGCGTCGCGATGGAACGAACACGATGGCAGGCCTCGTTGGAGCGTATTCCACGATGGCAAGGTATGCTGGCTTGGACATGGCAATCATCAATGAAGGGTAGTGAGGAATAGTGAAGCTTTGGAGGTGGATGTCCATGTCAAGAGGGCGCGAGCTAAATGAATCATGAGCAATGGACAGACCATCGCCGCCCGACTTGCTTACCTTGGCGAGAGGTTGAAAATGGTATGCAATGGAGCGCCTATCCACTCTCCGAGATCTCGGGCATTTGCAAGCGATACACCACAGGCCACGATACGCGTCTTGATCTCAGTCTGTGCAGAGATGTACCGCGTCCTCGAAATGATTACCTTGTACGTAGGACCCACTTCCCCGCCAATGAGTTGAACCTCGTCGGCAATAAACAAGGCAATCGTCTGGAGTTCTTCCTCTGATGCCATCTGTGTGACAGAATGTCTCACTGTCGACAGTTGGTTATCAAATGGGTAGGAAAATCATTCCAAGCACTCACTTGATTCGGCATACACATGATGGTGTCCCCTTTCTCCAGTAAACGCAAGTCCGCGCTAGTCTCACCCATTAAGCTCACGATCCCCTTCCCGTCCTGTACACCGCTAAACTTGCGACGCCACTCCGCGACACGCTGATCAACCATCTCCTGATACGGTTCCACATGAACCACCTTCGAGTTGTCCCTTTTATTCCACAGCTTGAGGAGTGCGAATTTGGCACAGATGGTATTTCCACTGCCCATAGGAGCGCCAACAAACACGTTTTTGTCAGAGGTTAGAGTACTTGGAACACTTGGGTTTGGATTTTGTTGAACGTCTGGATCGTGTTCGAGTAGATCGCCTCAAACTCTGTGTTGTGCAGTGCAGAGAGAGGCAGATGTTGGAGCTTGAGGAGGGGCGTCGGAGGTGGGAACTTTTCAGGTAGAATGAGGCGCTTGAACGAGATAGGCACTCGTCTCTGCGTACAACCACCTATCCAATACTACTGAGATGTAGTAATTGGGAGGGACGGGCTCGAACATCGGGATGGTGATAGTGACACTTCTGCATACCGCTGACGAAGGACGAATATATCGTGGAAGAGGATGATCTCACCGTTGATGTCCTCGACGAGAATGAAGAACATCTCGGCACCACCGTGTATCTTCTCCTCCCAGTAGAAATCGGGGACAATGGGCAGGTCAATACGCAGGAGGGAACGAGCGATCAGTTGTACTTGCGCTTGCAGCCTAGGAACTTCAGTCAAGATCGCACTCAGTGCAACAAAAAGTAAACACCTACTGTAACTTAGGGAAGCTGTGGACGAGTCGGTGAATGAGGCGGCCAGCATTAGGAATGCTGATGAGCCCTCCAAGCTCGGGCGGGTTCAGATCAAAGTTCCGGTACCACGGCTAGAATAACCAAACATTTGTATCAGCGACTCGCTCAGCGACATCCTGCACATGCAGACGCACAAATTGATTGCCCTCCGCCTTCCTGATTACTTCCTGAGGCACACCCTTGAACTGGCGAAGTGGCGTCATCTGGCGTCATCGAGCCCCACCTAGTTCCATCAGTCAGGGATTAAAGGGCGATGGAGACACCTGGACTCACATTCGTCGCTCCACCATCTTGCACAACACGAGACATGGCTGAGCCGGTACAGCCCAACCTTGCTTAAGACAAATTTCAAACATCGCACGTAATATGCGTCCGGCTGATTGCTGCACGAACACCATGTCCGCGACCAATGCAAACCCTGAACAAAACCGCAGTTATAAACGACAGGCCAATAGTGGACTGAAACAGGACGCACCATCAAGCTTGAGCTGGGATATATATGCTTGCAGAAGCACATTGACTTTGGCGGTGGGCTCGTCGACGCTCTCCTTGACAGGGATAGGTACGCGTTCCAACAGCTTCGCAAGTTCAAGCTTCTCCGCTTGTCGTACCTTGAGACGCCGATGTGAGCGAGCTGATCCAACAGCAAAAAAAATGTGGGTCACTTACAGGCAACAACTTGAACTCGTTCGAGAGCGCAAACGCTCGGAACAGTTCCAGAGACGACATTGTCGGTCGCAAGTGCTGGTTATACGTCGCCATCGACCTAGTTCTATGCTCTGGAATCGACCGGAAGAGCGCTCGTACTTGACGAGGTGACCTTTCTCAAGGAGGGCCGCGGCAGAATGGACGATATCGGTACGTTTCTGAATCAGGTCGTTGTCATCCTCCTGGTAGTCGACTCCGACTCCGTACAGTCCGGGAGACTTGAGCATACGCACGTATCTAGCGACAACGGGAAAAGTTTACGAGCGAAATGAAAACACTCACAGATATGTGTATCCCAGCCATTGCACCGCTTCATCGCGATTCCTGACCGTCCCGAGTACAATCTCCGCGTTCAAATTATCCGCCAATTTGAACACGAACTGCGATTTGATGGGTAGCTGCTGGTTCCATAAGTGATAGGTAATACTGAAGCTCCGAGTGATTCGTGATGATGATACTTTCGCCGTAGGTGTCGTATTGCGGCCGTCCGGCACGTCCAAGCATCTGGAGGACGTCTTGGGAGGACAACTCGACCCACCGTCCCTTCTCGGGGTTGTATATTTGCGTCCCCTTAATGATAACGGTGTGTGCGGGCAGGTTAACATCCCACGCAAGGGTCGCTGTGCATACTAGCACCTGTACGGAACCATCCGCGAAAAGCTCCTCGACGAGGGTCCTGTCCTCTCTCGACATACCGGCGTGATGGATTGCAAATCCAAAAGGAAGGAGGTCCCTTAAATTGCTATCCTTGGCATTCCCCGCTTCCCCTGTCAAAATCTCCAGAGCCGGGTCGGACAAACTGGGTGATTGTCTCCTTTTCGATAGCCGGCTCTAGAGCCGTCTTGGCAGTTTCCTCGCGCGAATGAACGAAGACAAGGGTTTGGTTCTTCCCCGCCTTGGTCAAGGAGTTTCTCGTTCATCACCTGGAATCGCTTGATAGCTTTCTTTTCGGTGACACCGACGAACTGTTGTTGGAGTCCGCACGGACGGCAGGAAGCGTCAAAGTAGAAAAGTCCTTTCGACTCGTCCACGCGGAGGAAGGTGGCCACGTCTTGGTAACTGGGTAACGTCGCAGACAGTCCAACGAGGCGAACGTAGTCACCACTCTGCTCCATCCTCCGAATTGTACGCGCGACGACGCTCTCCAGAACAGGGCCACGCTCGTCATGCAATAGGTGGATCTCGTCGATGATCATGAGGCGAACAAGATTTGTATAGCTGGTGTCTGTGCTCTTGCGAGTGATAATGTCCCACTTTTCCGGTGTCGTCACGAGGATTTGCGTCTCGGAGATTTGCTGCTTCGTCATTTGAGAGTCACCGGTCAGCTCGCCGATTTTGACACCATAAGCGGAGGTAAGACGGGATGTAAAGTTCCCAACCATCTCTTGTACGAGGGCTTTCGTAGGGGCGATATAGACTATCTTGAACTGGTCGAGCGCAAACTCGCCAGTCTCTTCATCTCGGTATTTTGCCAGCTCGTTGAGAATGGTCAACATTGCAACGATGGTCTGGGTGCACCCTATGAGAGACGGCTTTAAAGTACAAGACCAATCTACTCACCTTTCCAGCACCGGTCGGTGCGCAAAGGAGTAGTGGCTCATCTGTGCCAAATGCGACAGGCAACAATGTGCTCTGCACCCGATTGAGCTTTGGAACCGTGAATGCAGCCCGTGCCTACTCAGGCAACTTGGACATAGGAACAATCACTGCCGACGTGCCCCTTCGGCGCAGGAACATGTATTTCCTCAATGCCCTTCCGAGAGCGCTTGAAAGACCTGTTGGGAAGCTTGCACATCAAGTGCCCTCCCTGACTAAACGCCATACTCTCAAGGCCAACGGTCATCTTTGGTTGGACTGTAGAGCCTGGCGCGAGAGTCGCTGTCTTGGGTACAGCCGCACCGACCTCTTTGATGTCGACATCCATAGCATCGTCGTGGCTCTTCTTAGCTTGCCAGTCTCCTGCTAGTTCCCTCAGAATCCAGCAATGCCCTCCCACATTGCCACCTCCACGTTCACTTGTTTGTCTGCATCGTTCCGCATCAACTTAGTACACCAGACTATGATGTCCTTGTTTTTTTAAAAACTTCATGATGATGTGAAAGCTCTGGTATTTGTTCTTGCAGTCGCGTAAACCCGACTCAGAAGCGAGGATGGAGAGGATTGTGGTGGCTTTGTCTGCAACTGTGACCGGGACCGGGTAGACTTTGGATATCTGCTGCTGTACCCAGAAGCCATTGATGGTGTGTGGAGAAACAACATCCTTATCTGCTTTGGCTTTCCCTGCTTGAGAAGCAGCGGAAGACCCGCCAATGACAAGCTCATCGGCACTGATATCTTGCTCCCCCTCGCCTGCTTCCTTTGTCTCGTCTTCCCCTTCCTCCTCTTCATCGTCAACTTCTTCCTGGATTTCGTAACCCTCCTCATCTTCCTCGTCTTCCTCCTCCTCATTGAAGACAACCGCGACACTAACCTCTCCATTGATCTCTGCGTCTTTGCGCTCCATGTCTGGGTCTACAAGAAGCGAGCAAGTGGTTGATGCGTTTCAAGCGCATGAAAGAAGGCCATATCTTACCCATATCCATCAGAGTATCCTCCCACAGCGCCATTAGCACTCGTGCCTTGCTTCGCTTGAGAAAGAGACCTTGAGCAGTGGGATCATCTGATGGCGAAGCTTCTTTCAAATGAACATCACAAAAATCGGTAACGGGGGGACTCACCAGTACTGCCCACTCCGAATGCCCTATGCTCGTTCGGACTGCCTCACCAAAGGCACTGACCACCTTCAGAAGCATCTCTACCGGCTCTCTTGTTCGAGTTGGACGTGGGAACGATGGAAGATTGGTGCAACAAGTCACGGAATTGATACTGTGGATGGGGACCAGAATGATATGGCGTCTGGGGGGATCAGGGGCACGACAAGAGTAAGTGGCAAGCACGTGGGTAGGCATGCCGGAGGAGAGGTTGTTGACGACCACCTCGAGTTCTGTAAGGCTAGAAGGCGGCTCAGCTCAAACGGCCGTAAGGACATTGAGCATGCTACAAGGGTGAATGATCAGCTGAGGAATCACACTGGCAATCGGTTGGACTTACTTAGCACTGAAGGCCTCCGCGGGTTTCAATCAATTCCATGTCTGTGAACTCGGGCGCGACAGACGTGATCATCTCTTTCGCAATTTTGCGGAAAGACGGGACAGATACGGATATAGCGGGAGGGAGACCGTGAACATGGAGAGGGAACGATCACGTCCGACATGTCAACCTTGAGGGAAGTATGGAGTTGAATGTTGATGAGGGAGTGCTGATGGCCCTTGCTGTTCTTGTACTTGGTGTGCATATCGAGGATGGTGAGGACCACTGGCAGATTGAACACGGCAATGGCGACGAGAAGAGCCCTGGATGCCACCCCAAACCTTGGATCCTGCACGGAGGGTTATTTGTCTTGTATTCGGGCGAGTACCAATGCCTTCTAACTGGCATTGTGATGGTGGGTCGTGAGTCGTGACACGCGATGTTGTGCCACAAAAAAATTAACCGTGCCTCAGGCAAAGCGACTCGGAATGTAGTTAAAATCTATGTACATGCCATCACAGAACCTTAGAGATAGCATAGAAGAAATCTTTATCGAAGTATTTGTTCAGAAAAAACGATGGTGAGCCGTAAATGCTATTTGAACAAGTAAGGCGATTGTCAGCGGCAGGACCGAAATGCGGAACAATGTGCGCGTAAGAGCGCAGTTGATCTAAAGGAAAAACCTCCCCTAGGTCCTCGCCCGATGTGCGTTTCGCCCTCCTAAGCACATGGAGACCCGTAGTAGACTCGGTCTGGTCATGCTCTTGGGGTGCAATGTCAAGCCTTTGTGCATATACGAGAGCACGACTTGCCCAAGGGGTATAGCCGCGTTTTGGAGTTGCGGGACATATGATGAGGCGAACAAGAACGACGGAGTGTCCTAAGTAATCCTGAGTTAAAGCAAGAGGTTCTGTGAAAGATAGCGTACCAGTCAGGCCACTGAGTGGCCATTGGTGGGCTTGATCCACCTGTAGGATGGCGGCATCATATCGACCGTGTTTCCAAGTTCGATCGGGTGGGTGAGCGTTGACAGTGAACGTCGGCCCCAACTCTGTCGGGCAGTGATAGGACCTTTGTTGCAAGCGGACCTTGTGCCAGATTTGAAGCTCGGAGAAGGGAAGCTCCGCATCAGGAGCTGATCGCCTTGGACCACCGAAAGTATGGAATTTCCTCCGATGCGGCTGTCCCTCACGTCTCACGTAGTCGGCCAATGCCCCACGGAGATCCGGAAGTTCAAACTCCTCTGCAACTTCGTCAATAGACCGGCGGCGATGCATAGGTTCAATGTTGAGGTGAATGGCTACCAACCCTGCCAGTGCAACGATAGTCCGGGGTGGGAGGCTATTCCCAACAGTAGACTCGCTAGCCACATTCGCAGCAACCTCGAAGAAGTTGGTCGACTGACGTTTTGCAGACCAGAGGTCACCTAGGATATGTCCCTGGGAAACATCGCCAACGTCATGATCGCCCTCAAGCTCTTCACTACCGTCAAGTCTGGCAATATCATCCAAGTCGTCCAGGTCGCGGTTCTGTGACGTTTGAAGGCGTATCGCAGTAACAAATAGGCGACACTTCTCATCGCGATCGAGAGCGCGGCAAATTTGAGCATCGTAATCATGGTGGTTGGTCATGGAAGCAGGATCCTTGACGACTTCGATATGTGCGTGTTCGGTGGTGTCCGCAGACCATTGAAGCAAGGAGCCAACCCGCGGGATGCTTGGGACCACGCTTTGCATGAGCTCTAGCTTCGGAATCCGAAAGTGGTCCATGACCCTTTTGCCCCGACGAAAGCCACCATCGAGGATGGCCTGCTTGTGATCGTGAAACTCGTTTAGTGCAGCTCGAATCCTACCTTGTGTCTGTGAAGTAATGGCCGGAGCTTGAGAAAGGTACCTGAACTCCATGAGCGCGCGGATCGCAGTGACGACATTCGGGGGAACACCGCCAGCGATGACGACCACGAGATATCGTTGCACGTCTCTTTGTGTTCTCCCACACACTTGTTTGAGCTTTGTGATTCCGTTATTGAAGTGGCGAAGGCCAGTGATTTTCGGAAGAACTGAGAAGCGAAAGTCAATTTCCTCGTCGCCGAGTGCGGCCCGGCACCAGCGGACATCATGATCCCAGCATTGACGGTGCCAGTAGTGCAGGGCCTCAGGCGTAAGGAAGCGAGAAGGTGTTGCACGCAGCCAATTTCGCCAGAAAGGATGTGAAACACCACTGAGACGAAACGTTTCGCATGCGGCGAAGAACTCTTCGACGTTCAAAGCAAGGTGTTCAATGGACCTGAGCTGGTTTTTTGTCAGGGCGGCAGTGCGCGATGGATGTCGGAATGGGTCCCCAAATTCTTTGTGTGAAGCCGTGGTCACTGGAGAAGTTTTGCCTCGTACACAGGCGATCATACAAGCTTCGGGCGTGTCGGCAATATAAGAAATGAGGGGGGTGAAGCAGTAGCGAAGGTTGCCAAGGGGATCTGGCATCGTGCATCCGCGCTCCATCGCATCTTTGAGCGGCTGAAGGATGATGTCTAGGCAGTGATGGAAGAGACGAGCGTCGAGGACCGAACGTATTCTGGAAGACTCGTGGAGAAACTCAGGGATTGGTAACAATGCGAGGAGAAGGAAACCATGTGCAGAAGCCTTGTTCCTCACACCCATTGTTACGGCTCATTACGCCTAACATCATTTCAACGGACTTAGTCGTTTTTCTTTTCTTTCTCTATCTTATCAGATTAACCTATGACAGCAACGCTGTCTCCATGCTTCTCTTTTCTCTTCACATCATGCCGCATGCACTCCTCATTCCTTTCATCTCCGTGCAGTGCACGGCTATGTTTTATTTCTTCGCTTCCATTCTGCCACCGCCATGCGGTCGCCTTATGTTCAGCTTCGTTTCCATTTCATGACCGTGCTTGATGCACGCTCCTACCTCATGCTACTAGGATCCGGAATATTCTATAACAGTCATCGGTAGATCCGATACAAACATGTACATACAGTAACAGTAGTATATAAGGGCGCAAGTCCCAGCCAGAGAACTCCAGTTTAGTTCTCTTGGTTTTCTACCTCATTAACTCCACTTGAACGCTCCTGGCCATTGCTAGTCGCTGGTCAGTACACTTTCGACTTTCGATTCCCTAGTGCACCCTTGACGGGTTTTTGGGTTGTTTCACCCATCTTGATGTTCGCGAGGCTCAACAGTAAGGGGTGCGCAACTCTTCCTCCGCATATGTTCGTGATATGGGTTTTATCCAACGACAAGATGACACCACATAACGTGCCGCCGACGGGAATATTTTCCTGTGGTAAATGGTGGGTTTGCGGAGATCATCAGGATTCTGGGCTCAGTGCTCACCTGTAGTTCCCAAGCGCCATCACCGCTCATCCATTCGGTATACACCCTGACGTCACATTCGGCAGAGGTGAACAGCCGGTAGGGTGAAAATTCCATGCTGTCTGCGAAGAAGGGGTGATTGAACAGTAGCTTGATGCAATCCAGGGCGTCGCAATAATACAAGTATAAAGGATCTTTCGTCTCATGTTCGCTGGAGACGACTCTGTGAGTCCATCATGGCCCTGATGGTAACGATTTGATATGAGAACGCAACTCTCATGCTGTACGGAATGAGAGGGGTAAATCCTTCGTCTACAAGATTGTAAGCAGTGCGTGCCAATTAAATGCCAAGTCCACGTACCACGTCCATCGACAAGTATTCATCAATGAGAGCCATACTGAGTCTTGATTTCAAAAGAAAATTCGCCTCCATCCAGTCCTTTGAGGACGTGAATGGGTAATAGGGATTGGAATGTTGTTGTTCCGAGTATTGGTCCTTGTTGAACCTCAAAAGGAGAGTTTCGCCTGCACCGTATGTAGCTGATGCGCCCTCAAAGTAATCTGTAACCCAGTCCCGGGCTTCGGGAAACAGTGAAGTGCCCCCGATCCCAACATCGGCGACGTTATCTTCAGGTAGTGGTTCGTATGGGAGATCAAAATACGGTGGACTGGGGGACGGTGAGAGCGTGGGGGATGCAATGCCCGCCAAATCCAAGTCTTCCACTGGAATATTGGCAGACAAACGAGGGACTTCCAGGCCAAAGGCATAGTTGTTGTTGTGACAAGCGCAGCAGGGCTGCGAAAGATGAAACGCGACGCCTTGCTCACTAGAGAAGTATTTGAGACATCTAGGACAGTTAGGCATGCTGAACGACAAGAAGAATGAGGCGTGCATGTACCAATCTTGACCGACCTCTCCCGAATGGCATCATGGTTACAACATGTGTGATGTGATCAGACTATTAGTACTACGCGGCCGTGAGATTCGTAAAAAAATCTCCGCCTACCTCTTCTACTTAGTACTTTCTTCATTGGGGCTTCAACAGCGACTCAAATGGTCAACTGTCAACTCCATCCTCCCTCAGAGTCATCCTTGACGGACCTAGAAACTGAACTGGCTTCTGACAGTGGTACTTCAAGTTCACAACCACTTCGTCCCGAGCCTTCTATTTTAAGCATTGTTCCTGGGACACCGCATGCAGACTCTCCATGTTCCCTTCCCTCCCCAGATTTCGTTCCAGAGTCGCGTCCTAAAATTCCACAGACAGAGCCGTTTCGTCAAGTTGCACCCCAGCCTCTCGTTTCTCATGTTGGCACTCCGAGTGCGGTTGGCACTATCCAGAAGTCAAGCATGCTTTCCCAATTTGTGACACCTGCACCCGTCAGAGGATCGTCATTGGTTCCCTGAGGTTTACAAAAGGATATCTCATGGGGCACGGTATGTATTTCAGTCTATTGTTGCTCACACCGAATGCGACGCTTATCGAGTATAAGAAGCCTGAGGGTTGTGTTGATCAGACAGACATGGATTTCGACGAAGTGGATGCTCAGATAGTACTTGAGGTTGCAAGAACACGTCGCACCATCTGTCGTCTTGAGCAGGAACTCGCTGAGGCCCGGTGTGCGGAGAGTATTGGCCTCGTCAAACTGTACAAACATCAGGCTGAGGACGTGAGGAAACGGCATGATTACGCTGAGTTCGACCTTGGTCTCGCCCGAGATATGGTGACCAACAACTTTAACCCTTCCGAGTTGTCGATTGTGCACAGGCCAAACATGAAACGTCCCCGCTTGGTCAGCCCGAACGAACGTCAGTGTAGTAAGCATCTAGTAATGACATTGGTTTACACTTTATCTCATCAGTGGTTTTAGATATGTCATCAGGCTCCCCCGAGGTGTAGTTACCAGCATCGTAGATAACCTGTTGTATACCTGTGCTCATACTATGTCAATGTCACTATGTTCTCTACGTAACTTGTCCGTTCTGTTTCCTTTGAGCACATGTCTTAAAGTCCTGTAGGAATTGTGGCGGCTGTAGCTAGCTATAAGGTTATACTTTTA
>JBBPRK010001772.1:0-10634 GCA_038093075.1 Boletus patriciae | reverse complement strand
GTCCCGGTTCCTTCCTTTCGTGGCATTGTACTCGACAGGGTTCAATCAAAGCAGCCCTCGAATAGCGCGTGCATCTCGTTTTATCTGTAATCGTACACGCTAATCCATGTGATATCAGCGACTTGAATGGGCAGCACGCGTCAAACGATGACTCTGGGCGCGATAAATCTTGCACTATAACATAAGTATCAGCGAATTGGCAAGTTGTTGTATGTACAGCGCTCGTCGGTCTTCACTACGTGGTACTTGTAGTCCCACAGCGGGTCCCACATCGTATGGCCGTACCATATCCTCAGTACACACCCTATCTTCTGCATACATTTGACGTCCGATGATCTCTTTTTTTCACGATTTGAGTGTCTACGTTCGTCGGGTCGCCAAGAATTCGGTCGTCAGATCGAGATCTATGCATAGCGTCAGCGATCGATCTACGACACCATGCAGGCCCGCAGCCAGTCTATCGTGATTCATATATATGGCGAGGTCCTATACGACGTCCGATGCGCTGTTGCGCCACTCACATATTTTTGTGTCATAGACGGTGCGAGCGGTGCGCTGTCCCATCATACAAAGGACGATCTCCCAACGACAGGTGACGGACAGTAGCACCTCCGTGACATCTGGTTTGTCTCCTCGACTTGGCTCGACTCGACCCGAGACCATGACCACAGCCGCGACCACGCCCAGCATAATGCGCCAAGAAAAGAAGAAAACGGAAAGACAGCAGACAGCGTGAAACCGGACAAGATGTGCGTGGCCGCATGGGTCGACGCCGGGACTCGGCGGGACTGGCCATCCTGGCATCGAGATGGGGTCTGCGAATAAGATGATAGACATGGCAAGGGCGCCTGGGAGGGGGGTCCATCCTGATGGCATGACCTCGCCAATCGCGCCAGATCATTGAATCGTGCAAACGAATTAGCATCAGTAGGTCACTCATCGTGAGCTTGGTCCACGTCCCGGAAAAAGGGGTCGTGGCGAATGTTGACAGAGAATCGCGTGATGCTCTCTAGTCTCGGAGCCCACTGCGTGCTTGGTCGTTCCACTCACCCGCAACCCGTCTGGCGTTGATTACGAGGCACAGACGGCGGGGCCCATCAGGCTGAACGTTTGGCGGCGTTGGAGAGAGGGTCTGCCGATCCGGTGAGGCACGTGTAACCTTGGGACGCGACCGAGGCGTTTTGGGGGGTGGTGGTTCGGGAAGGGGACTCGGGAGTTGGGCCTTATGGCATGACCGTGACCACTGCCTCGTTCTTTGCTCACAACCTCTGACCTCCCCTGCGCATTCGTCTTGGGATGGCACAGCCCGAGTGACCCTCTCTTGAAAAGCTTCAGGCCTATGGCAAAACACATCCGCTCCAAGTCGGGTCCTCCACAATCACTCCATCGTTGTGGGCATTCTTGCTGTCTCCAAGCCAATACTTGCTTTCGGTCCCTCACAGTTACTACGCTTGGTCCCCATTCCTCGAGAGTCGACCGGCGTTTCCGTTTATCCTAACACCTCCGATACCGGCGACCGCTCCGACGATTTTACCCCTTGTACAAGCTGTCGCGGATCTCGTGACGTCGACTTTGAGTGTTGACGCGCGGACAGGAGGTCATCGAATGTGCAGACATCGTGAAAACAGCTGCTACCCTCCTTAGTGAGTCTCATGCCCAGGTACTGACTCGGAACTCCTTGCTCACACCCCGTCACTGCCAGACGACGGAGAAAAACTCTTTCGATATTTTGGAATTCGGGCCAGAGGGCTCGTAGAGCTTGGCGCGTTTGCCATAAAGGCCGATGCCACGTTCGGCACTGTCTACAATCTGGAAATCGTCAGCCTCGCCAAGAACCCTTCTCAAGGGTAAAGGGCCCACCTCCAATTGGAAGGCTGCGCTCTTGCACAAGATGGCTGAATATGAGGCCGCATACAATGTCACCCAGTTTACGACGTCATTGGCGATCTTTTTGTGCCCAAACGCAGCGAATGATTGTCACTGCACACTTGTGGTGTACGACAGCGCCGGCAAGACCCTCGAACGCGTCGACGTATTCACGTCAAGTCACCCCTCGCTCGCTCAATCTCCAGCGCCTCGCTGCCATCCTCGGCACCATCTCCAAGAATCCGAGTAATCCCAACTCTGATCAGTATATTTTCGAGAGCATCTCGGCGCTGATGCGGTGCGTCCGGTTCTGCAGCAAAACATCGATCGTAAGTGCGTCCTCATTTTCCGCTTCTTGTGTCCTCATTCATGTTTCATCCCAGAATACATTCCATACGTGTTTCAAATACTAGCTCAAATGCTGTCGTTGCACAACACCGACGTCCCGACGAATACCGCGCATTACTACCCCTTTTACCCCCGCTTGCTGGTAACAACAGGGGAGCATCCCAGGTCTCATAGAACTATTGTGGGCGTTTTTGGTTTACAGGAGACTGGTGTGCCAGGCAGCAACGATGTACCGGGGATGCGTGACCGCGGCGCATGCTTCTTCCCGTCGGTCTGGTGCCTGGACGGGCACGTTTGCCAACCTACTCGAGCGGTCGAGGAAGGGCGAGTGCGTGGACAATTGAAAGCACGATCCATACCGACGGGGACGCAAGGGTCGAGTCGGAAGGAAACCGTAATAACAGTGACCAAAAGGAAGCAACGGTAGAAGCAATGAAGTGAGGATGCGAATGGATGCGTGGAGTCCTGTTCAACATCACAGTGTCATGAGATGAAAATGGATCGTGAGTGAGACGATTCATGGATTGGTGAAGATGTGAACGGAGGAGATCTTCTCCAGGCTAATTCAAACTTATGGCAGATCATCGACCACTGACCAATGCCGGTGCGGATCCTATACCCCCTCAGCCTCCAAGGTCTGTACTAATGCTGAATGCAGTTAAACCTTCTGAGGAAGAAATGCGATGCATGGCGCGCCTTGGAGGGTGCTTACCATGTAGGGAACCTAGAAAAGATGCCTAGATCACGGAAGTGGACGGGTAATAAGGCGGCGACATGTATATCAAGGGGGAAATGAAGAGTTCTCCGGCCTTAGACGCGATTTATCACCACTAATTATGGAGTTGGAGGGGAGATTCTTGGGCCACGTCATATGTCACTCCCCAATGGAGAAAGATGATTCGAACTCGACAGGACTAAATCTAAGGCGGAGACGGCCTGTTTTAAAACTGAGGATAACCTGGAAACATCACGAGGCCTATCCAATCCAAGACTTAGAACCCTCGTGACAAAGCTCAGGTAGGAATCCACTCAGTTCTGGATAGGTTCAACCAGTGCACCCGGTCGCCTCGCCGCTAAAGGAATTCTGTGCACGTCGCCAGTCAATCAATCTCGTTGCAGGATTTGCCAGTTGTAGGTTTCGTTACTCACATAAGAATCGCAGCAGAGTTGGGTGGGGAAAAACTCAGAACAGGAAATATCGGGCAGGCTTAGGGTGCAACCAAGTCCCTGGTCCTGGTCGCGCGCACATCAACATGACTCAACAGCAGACGAATTCACTACTCACACCCTCGACAGACTGGCAGCATACCGCAATGAGAGGCGGCGTGCAGGCAGCATTGGCAGAAGTGACGGCGCCAATCATAACAACTAGTGCAATGGAAATGGAGGTAAGATGAGCGAACATGGTCGGGGGACGTTGGTGTGTAGAGGTGAAGGCACTGCTGAGTGAAATTAATGATCAGAGCGGGCCCTTTTATAAGTTTTTCTTTGCCTGCCCCGGAACGAGCCAAATCCCTCCGAATAATTATATCCAACCCACATTTAGGTTATGCAATGGTTCGCCGTCGCATCACCACTGTTCTTCTTCGAATAAGTAACTTTGTGGATAATGAGGACCCGAACAGCAAAGAACCAGCGGTTATAACATGTCAACAATTGAATCCCCTTTAATGAATTAGTTCGGTCAACGACAGCGTTACAAACCGCACCAAACTAGTACTAATAGCTCCTGAGCTCCAATCAGGAGGTCTTATTCGATCCCACGATCGTAAGGACACGAATAGGTATATAGAACGGAAGCTTTGCCGAGGCGGGCGGCGGCGGCCGAAACCGAATAGTTGCGTTCTAGTGGGCTTGTCCCGGAGGCTGATTCATTTCGTACGGGCGTGAAATAATGCGGTGTTCGCAGCCCACCTAAATTGGAGCTGAGAGTCAGGCGATGCAATCTGATTTGTGCTATATGTTTATGGCAAGCCTCCTACCGTGGGCTTTGCTCCTTGCAGGTGACTACACCTTAGTGATCGCCACTGCGACGCGCAACATGCCAGACGTTAATGTTTTCCAGTGGACTCTGTTCGAATCTACGAGAGTGATGCCGTCAGGACAATCCCTCTCCGTCAAGCCTGAGACCCTAACCTGTCAAAGGGTGCCACACCCTTCTCTCGCAAGGCTGTGTATATGCATGTCATATACAACGACGGTGATGGATGTCGGATGCTTGGGCGGAGGGGTGAATACACTGCCAGTGGGAACCGAATGACTGGACGTTGGTCCGAAGCAGGTTAGGGGGCCAAGTGTGCCTTGGGCTTTCTTTGGCGCTCGATCGGGTCTACGTATCCATTAAATGGTCACGGTTGGCGATGTGAGCTCTAAGTCGAGGAAAACGCTGGGTACTTTCTTACCTCGAAACTGATGAGTGGTTATGTGGCCGAAGGCGTTGCCAGTTCATACTACGGGAGGCGTGTCTGCGACTGCGACTGGCGCTGCGACTGGGTGTGGGGAGGTGTCTGGGGGGGTCTCAGTGGGACTGGCTGGCGTCCTGGCATCGAGTGAGACAGGGATGGACATGGCGAGGGCACTTGGGAGCGGGCGCTTATCTTGATTGGATCGTGAAAACGAATTAGCATCAGTAGGTCACTCCAATGGCCCACTCACCCGCAACTCGTCTGGCGTTGATTGCGAGGAACAGACGGCGGTGTACCAGGCTGCGTATTGGAGATTGGCGGCGTCGGAGAGTGAGCCTGTTGATCCGGTGAGGTACGTGTAGCGGTGGGGACGTGACCCAGGCGTTTTGGGGGCGGGCGTGAGGTGGTGGCAGCACAATTGCGGGCGTAGCAAGGTGGTGTTGAGCAAGGAGAGGTTGATGAGAATCTTCGGGGCTTGTGAGGATGTGGTACAAGATGTGGTACGTGCGTTTTTTGGGGGTTGGTTCGGGAGGTATTTGGTCGCAGGAATTTTGGTGCTTCAAGCATTGTCAACTTCGATGATGTGGTCTGTCGTGATAAACGCGTATATGGTCCGTCGTCACGGTCGTGGACGCTGTGGGACTACTCGATTCGTCGGACGCGTCTCGAACCCGGGGTGAACACATGAAACGGCTGAGAGGCCGCATCCCTTCCCGACACAAAAACAACGTCATGGCAAACAACAATCCTAAACCGAGCTGGGTAACGCAAGACGGCTCATCTAGTGAGTAGTAGGGACCTCGAGCATAACGTCCCATCGTCCATCGTCTGTCGCCCAACCCACGACTCACGAGGGATCACACAACGCCGGGTCCGGTACCTCGAGAAATAGGTGGACGGCCGAAAACGAAAAAAAAAAAAACCATGTGTGGGTTACTACGAAAGATTCGAAAGGGGTCTTGTTAGACGAAGGTCCAAGTTGGCGAGAGAGTCATTCCTGGATTGGCATTGTGGATGGGCCGGGAATACGAAGGTGGAATGCGACGGTGAGCTGGTACGATGCTAAAGGTTGTCCGACTTCAAGTTGTCCAGCGGCTCGCATCCTACTAGGAGAGGGATATTTGTCTGGGGGGCAGTAGGCACTGGCCTTACTCAGGCTGGTGCCTTATGGTATGATGGCCGCTGAGCGCTGAGCGCTGATGGCCGTGATCGATTGATCAATCGATCACCAATATGATTCTGTGTGTATATCAGCAGCGTTCGTTCCTCGCTTACGCCTCTGACCTTCTTTGACCTCCCCTCGCAGGCGAATTCGCCTCTAGCTGAAATGGCCTCTCAAAGACCGAGCGACCCTCCCAAAAAGCTTCGAGGTGGTGGCATGTGGCGAATCATGTCCACTCCGAGTCGCGCCCTGCGCACCCACTCCACCGCTGCAGGCATTCTTGCTGTGTCCAAGCCAATTCTTGCTTTCAGTCCATCGCAGCTACGTTCGGTCCCCGTTCCTCGAGAGTCGACCGTCGCTTCCGTTTATCGTAACGCCTCCGATACCGCTCAGACGTTCCTACCTCCTGTGCAAGCTGTCGCGGATGGTATCCCGGGGGTTGGTGGTGTCATCAAGGGTGTGATCGGGGGAATGTTGAACACTCTTCAACTTGTGGATGTGATTCGATTCCGTTATCGAGTATCGTTATCCCTGATGCTAAACTGCGCCATCACAGAGATACCTTCGGAACAAGGACGACATAGAGGAGCTCAAACAACGATTGAACCTCCTTCTCCGCCTTATAGACGATGCGCCCATTGCTCGGACCGCTTTCGAGAAAACCATGAGACAGCGGTTGCTCAGGTATGTACGTAGTTCGCGAGATCCAGCGCCGCTTAAACAACAACACTTCATTATCAGCGCGCTAGAAACCGACAAATCCCAGCTGGAAAATATGGAAAAACGTATCCGTGGGTCTCCCTCACTCACGCAAGACATAGCCGGGTGTATCACTCGCATCAATAATCGTCTTTCACAATACACGGTACGGCTCAATCTCTCCGGGAAACACTTGTCAAGTTCCTGATTGTTCCTTGCGTTCGATTAGACGTTTGCCGTAATGAGCCTTCAGAACGACCTGTATGAAGTGAAAAAGAGTATGGATAAGATCGTAGAATCCCACGCCAGGCAAATACAAGTAACAGGGGGGACAGGACAGCTAACAGCAGGTATCTCGCGCGGTCACGTAATACTAATCGATGCAACAGGACGGGAGCATCCGATGTTCCTTGAGCAGTGCCAGCACTTGGATGTATGTTCCCACAACACCGACATATACATCCACGAAAGCTCACATATGATTCTAGCAACTGGATCTCATGGTCCGTGCCAGTCTCTTTCAGTGCAGGCCAGACCAAGCCGAGATCCAAAGGTGGTACATTGAAAGGAAACAATACGATTTCGTGATTGACGATGGTACGAACATGATCCAACTGACAAGGGAAAGTGATATCTGGTCAAACTTGGAATCGGGCACGAGAATCACTATGAGGGTTATCATGGAAGAAGAAGTCGATTATACCGTCACTGCGATGTACAGGTGCCCATGCGGAACACCAAACATTGTCAGTGCCAGTATTGGGGATCTTACCGCGGCATTACAACACGGTTTCACTATCACATGGTTGGTATTCTCTTCTATTTACTGACAGCGCCTACAATGAAATGAAAGTCGACACTGCGAGCGACGGTTCCAAGTCACACGCACCCAGAGCAGACCAAATGCGGTAGACAACATCAACAGTCAGCAATATGCTGATTATGCACCGACGGCTGAGGCAAAAAACCTCATTCGTAACTTTCTAGCGAAGCAGATCTTGGTGTGTGTAATGAGATCACCTGCAATGTTGCGCAGCGGCATGTATTGACCTCCATGATATGATCTTTCCCCCTCAGTCTCTGCTGGTGCGTATACTTGGATGTTTAACTGTCCGCCGCTGTCTGACCTTTCTCGCGCTGTGTCCGTCTTCCAGGAAGTGAGTGTTCCCGTCTACCCAACTATTCGCAGAGGGCTGACCCTCCCCGCGTTGTGTGCTTCCAGATTGTGCGTATTCTCGCGTAACCAGTTGTTCGCCAGGGCTAACCCATCCCGTGCTGTGTCCCAGGAAGCAAGTCTTCTTATGTATCCAGCTATTCGCCAAGGGCTGACCCTCCCGGCGCTGTGTGCCTTCAGGTTGTGCGTATCCTCGCGTGGCCAGTTGTTCGCCAGGGGCTGACCCACTCCGTGCTGTGTCCTTCCTGGTCAGGAAGTGAGTTTTCTCACGTATCTAGCTATTCGCCAAGGGTTGACCCTCCCCGCGTTGTTTGTTTCTAGCCGGTGCGTGTTCTCCCGTAACTAGTTGGTCACCGGGCCCTGATCCTTCCCGTGTTGTGTATTTCCAGCCGGTGTGTTCTTGCATAACCATTGTTTGCCCGGGCTGACCCTCCCCGTGCTGTGTCCTTCATCCAGTCTGTGCGTGTCCTCGTGTATCAAGACGCTATTTTCTGGGTGCTGACCCTCCCGTGCCGCGTCCTTCTTCCAGGGAGTGAGTGTTCTCATATATCCAGCTATTTGCTGCTAGGGGCTGACCCTTCCCGCATTGTGTGCTTCCAGCCTGTGCGTGTTCTCCTGTAACTAGCTGTTTATTGGGAGCTGACCCTCACCGCGTTGTGTGCTTCCCAGCCGGTACGCGTTCTTGCATAACCAGTTGTTCACCATGGCTGAACTTCCCCGTTCCGCGTCCTTCATCCAGTCTGTGAGTGTCCCCGTGTGTCAAGAAGCTATTTCCAAGTGTTGATCCTCTCCCTGCCGCATCCTTCTAGGAAGTGCGTGTGATCACATAACCAGATGTCCACCAGGGCTGACGATCACCGTGTCGCATCCTTCTAGGACGTGCGTATCCTCTCACAACCAGTTTTTCACTAGGGGCTGACCCTCGTGCTACATCCTTCCAGGATGTGCGTTTTGTCACGCAGCCAATTGTTCACCAGGAACTGACCTTCCCCGTGCTGTGTCCTTCTTCTAGGAAGTGAGTGTTCTCGTGTATCCAGCTGTTCGCTAAGTGCTGACCATCCCCACGTTGTGTGCTTCCAGTATGTACGTGTTCTCGTGTAACCAGTTATTCACCAGGGGCTGACCCTCACCATACTGTGTCCTTTCTCCAGGACGTGGGTGTTCTCATGTATCCAGCTATTCGCCAAGCGCTGATCTCCGTGTTGTGTGCTCCCAGCCTGCCGGCGTGCGTGTTCTCGCGTACCTGGTTGCTCGCCATAGGCTAACCCTCTTCGTGGTGTGTCCTCTCCCAGCAAGTGCGTCTTCTTGTCTTTCCATGCATTCGCCACGCGCTGACCCTCCTTGTGCAATGTCCTTCTAGGTAGCATGGAATCTCTTGTCACCAGAGCATGCGCAGTGGGAGCCGGAAGTACGTGTTCTCGCGTAACCAGTTGTTCACCAGGGGCTGACCCTCCCCGTGCTGCATCCTTCCAGGACGTGCGTGTTGTCACGCAGCGAGTTGTTCACCAGGAACTAACCTTCCCCGTGCTGTGTCCTTCTAGGAAGTGAGTGTTCTCATGTATCTAGCTGTTCGCTAAGGGCCGACCCTCCCCGCGTTGTGTACTTCCAGTATGTACGTGTTCTCGTGTAACCAGTTATTCACCAGGGGCTGACCCTCACCATACTGTGTCCCTTCTCCAGCCTGACTCGGAGGATGTGGGTGTTTTCATGTATCCAGCTATTCGCCAAGTGCTGACCCCCATGTTGTGTGCTCCCAGTCTGTCGGTGTGCGTGTTCTCGCGTACCTGGTTGTTCGCCATAGGCTGACCCTCTTCGTGGTGTGTCCTCTTCCAGCAAGTGCGTCTTCTTATCTATCCACGCACTCGTCACGCACTGACCCTCCTTGTGCGGTGTCCTTCTAGGTAGAGTGGGGTCTCCTGTCACCAGAACACGCGCACCTGCCACTGCCAGTGGGACTGGAAGTACGTGTTCTCGCGTAACCAGTTGTTCACCAGGGGCTGACCCTCCCCGTGCTGCACCCTTCCAGGACGTGGGTGTCGTCACGTAGCTAGTGGTTCACCAGGAACTAACCTTTCACGTGCTGTGTCCTTCCAGGACGTGAGCGTTCTCATGTATCCAGCTGCGAGCCGAGCGCTGACCCTCCCCGCGCTGTGCGCTTCCAGATTGTGGGTGTTCTCGTGTATGAAGAAAGCTAATCGACAAGCGCTGACCCTCCCCGCGTTGTGTGCTTCCAGCCGGTGCGCGTTCTCCCGTAACTAGTTATTCACCGTGGGCTGACCCTTTTCGTGGTGTGCCCTCTTCCAGGAAGTGCGGCTTCCCGTGTATCCATGTATTCTCCAAGTGCTGATCCTTCTTGTGCGACGTCCTTCTAGGAAGAGTATTCTTTTTTTCTCTTGCCACCAGATGCATTGGAAGTGCGTGTTCTCGCGTTGCCCGTTCTTTACCAGGGGCTGACCCCTCCTGTGCTGTGCCCTCCCCCAGGACATGCGTGTTCTCGTATATCCATGCATTCACCAACGTTTGACCCTCATGCTGTGTCTTTCCAGGAAGTGCGTGTTCTTGGACATTCAGTTGTTTTACTCTCTCATCCTCTTCCATTCCCTCCTTTGATAGGAAGGCGCACAGCAACCCATCGTTCAAAGAGGACCTCCTTTGTTGTCAAATTCCGTGCTGAATATGGAGTGCGTGTTTCTAGTTTGACTGTAATGATGCGTATTGCTGACTCAGGTCTTGTGGTATCAGCAACTCGACCGGGCCAGCTATGTGGTAATTAAAGTCTCACAGCAGGCTCCCCCATCGTATGTCCGCACCATTCCCTCAACACTCGCCTGGTGGACGTGGGGGTGGTTGCATTTATCGAGATCGCTAGGACCTCGATTGCGCAGGGACAGGAAGGGAGTGCGTTCCTAGTGGAGACTTACTAGGACTCTTGGTAGGTTCCTTGGTTACAGCAAAGGAGTTACTTGAGCGTAGTGGGAGT
>JBBPRK010001771.1:0-10634 GCA_038093075.1 Boletus patriciae | reverse complement strand
GTAGTCGACCAGCTATGTGATCGGTGCTTACCGTCTGGTTTCTCCCAAACGCTCTCTCGGGTTGCTGTGTTGAACCAGTAGGTCCGCCCTTCAGGATTGCGATGTTCGGTCTAGCAATCAAATAATCAGCCCAAGTTGGATACGGAAAGGGCTTGAAGACACTGACCCACATGACGACTCTGGTGACCTTGAGAATCAAAGCTACAGCTAGTACTCCGTTTGGTCACTTTCGCCGATCCCGCGACCTATTTCAAGCGGCGATTGAAATTCAAAACAAATTGGTCGAAAATAACCCCTGTGGTCGGGGCGGGGCTGAGCGAAACCTTGCTAGGGAGGTCACCGTACAAGCGAATCGTTGGGCCTAGGGACAATACATAGTAGCTGGTTCTAGATCTACAGCTTGTCCTGCCTTTGTTTTCCTATCACCTCCTAGTAGTCTCATAGTTCAACCACTGTATTTGTACCTATCCAATTCTAGTTAGTCGATTCATAGTTGTGTGTGAGGCGACTCGCCATTTCGTCCTATCATGTCGGATCGTCGTCAGCAATCGACATCAATAAGCAGTAAACGAAAGGGCGAACCGAGCATCTACCGCCTCTTTTCTCACTGCTCTTTTGGGATCATCCAATACTTTCGCAAGGCCCTTCAAAACGCGGTGCTTGTATGGGTGAAGCAAGTCATAGCGTACTGTACCCGGTAGTAGTGCCAGGCACTTCAATGCTGCCATACGCACTTTCTGTACACGGTCATCGCATGACCGATGGGACATTATGTTAGACCCGTGTCACTCACATGTTCTGGCATGTCCACAACCGTGCAATTTTTGAGCATGGTAGCCACGAGGGTGGAAGCATACGTCGACAATACTTTGTCGTCTGAAAAAGTGCTGATATTGTTCGAGAACGTCTCGATGATTTGCCAGCGTATTTCAGGACCCGCAACATCGAGTCCGCGGAGTAGTAACGGCATAAGCTACGGGGCCATATGTGGGTGAAAGAGAACTCTTATAGGGCATGGACGTACGGTGGGCATCTGTGTTCCATACAATGATTTCGGGACTGCATTGACCAGAGACGCGAGAGCAATGAGATAAGCTGTCTCTCGCTTCGTTCCTAGGTTCATTCGTAAAATGGTAATGCAACAGGAATATTTGACGACACACCATCAACTTTGTTTGCGCCGCCTATCACTTTTGGTAACACGACATTGAAATATTTCTGAACATGGAGAATCTAGATTGTGGAAGTGAGGACACGCAGCATTCTCCGCACAGTTCTCCCCCACCTTCAGTACGGCGCCGTTGCGTTTAGTCAGAACTCCATCATCTGCGACCAATACCCCAAGTGCGCGGGCCGCATCCCAGGATACGGCCTCATCATCAAGAAGCGTGAGCAGGGTGTCGATAAACGATAACGCCAAAGGATGGGATCGTACAACCAAACCTCTACTTATCTGCAGCCCATTCAGTAAACTGACACAGCTTGGCGGTGCAAGTATAATCTTACCCAAACCCAGTTGTCTATGGCCATGCGTCGTGCTTCAGTAGGAACGCGGGGATTATTGAGAGTGGTCGGGTAGTAACTTGTTAGCATTTCATCCAGGAAATCAGAAACATCTCCATGACAGGTTACGCCTAAGTATGATGCAGATAGGTCTGAATGACACACACCATCCACGTATTTATTCACCAGTGTCGCAAATAGCTCGGATGCGGCCCCTCTTTGTGAGGCGCTACAAGTGGATAAATCGCACCACCGAACAAGACTTCTGAGAAATGCTGATAGAGCGAATTGTCCTTTGACGTCCGGACTCTTCATTACCGACACCTAGGAAGCTAACGCGTTTTAAAGGAGTTTATGGTGAA
This sequence comes from Boletus patriciae, assembly GCA_038093075.1. Taxonomy (NCBI): domain Eukaryota; kingdom Fungi; phylum Basidiomycota; class Agaricomycetes; order Boletales; family Boletaceae; genus Boletus; species Boletus patriciae. The sequence goes on along the minus strand of JBBPRK010001771.1, from coordinate 8,769 downwards.
AGGAATGGCATACCTCCTTGCGGATAGGAACGTGCGCTGCTGCAAAAAGAACCATCGTTTCTCGCTGACGCGCACTGGAATCAGCCTGCACAACGATAAATATCTCGACCAAAACAAATGTGTAATTGTACCGACATGAGTGGGCCTGAACTCCTCTGTGAGGGGAGGAAATTCTCCTCCAGTAACAGCTTTAACTTGACCGTGAAGGAAAGCTGCATCCACTCCACCAATGAACCTTTGTTGCTGTCTATACGAGGTCGTGAATATACGAGCATGTAAGGAGACGGATAACCCACTCGATTGGTAGTGCTTCAACCACTAAGTTCACAATCCGTGCGCCTACGCGCAGTAGCCTTTGATCTTGCAAGATCCGTCGTTCGTTTGTGACCGCAGCCCCGAGGAAAAGCCGGAAGAGGTGTGGAAGTAATCTGTCGACATACTTAGGGACGTCTGGGTCAGGTGGTGCTTTGCTGACTTTCGCCGAGAGCGTATTTGCGAGGGTCAAGAGGAGTGCATGCGCGTACGCAGCGCTACGCTCAGCCTCTTCAGCCCTCGTCGTTCCTCCGGGTGAAGCTCCCTGCGACACAGATAGAGAGCAAAGCAACTCCAGCTTGGCTGTAAGTCGGATAACTAGAATTTCAAACAGAGTTGGCTGTACGCAGAGCTTGCTCAAGGCACAAAGAGCACGCCAATACTCTGTGCGCTCGGATCGAGCATCTCTAGAAGGAGCTTGTTCAGGGAGCACGGCAAATAGTGAGGGGAGAGTCTGGTCCGCGAGATGGTGTGGCGCCGCGAGGGCAATCGAAGACAACAGTGAGAGAACGTCATTGCTGAGACAACATCAGTACCTTCTGGAAGAAAGGAAAACACAGATATTCCGGCTGGAGGGACGTACGTAACATCCTCAACTTCGTCAGGTTCCTTCCCAGCGAACTCTCCAGTTTCGAGAACTATGTATCCCAGCTCGGTGTCTGTCAAGAGAGTGGGAATATGTATAAGACTTGAGAGTCCATGAACCGCAGGCAAACGTGTCGCAGAAGATTTCAATCCAACGATCAGTATCCCAACAATGGCGTCCTTGTGGGGCGTCAGGTTGGCGGATATTAGTGAGGGAAGGTCCTTTGGCGGTCGGTCGGTCGTTGCCGAGGCTGCGAAAGCATTTAGAAGGTCGGTCAAGAGCATGATTACTGCTGCTCGATTTGACACTTCCCCTGGATCGTGGAACAGTCCAGTTAATTTATCGATTGCGTCATTAATCGCGTCACTTCCAAGTTTCGCTGATGGACCTCGAATCAGTTCCTATCATCAACCCACCACTGAGAGGGCTAACGTCAACGTACAGGGTACATCGACAAGCGTACACAAGACTTTGATTCCTGCTTTCGCTTGTGCCTTCTCGGGTTCCCCAATGGAACCAAGAGAGTCTGTGCAGACTGTTCGAACCACCATGTCAACGGTATCGTCGGTACCATTGGGCGGACTTGACAGGAGGACACAAACGAAGGCGCGTAGGGTGTCCAAAGCCATTTCTTCGGTCAAAGAATCCGTAGGTTGGAAGATCTCGGAACACTGTCGGTTAATGCATTGTGCGACAACAGAGTACATACCTCGAGTTTCAATGCACTCCAAACTTTCCGCCCAAACTCCCTCGCTATGCCAGTCCCATAAATAGGAAAACAAACGGCCATCGTCTGTAAAACGTCCCGCTACATATGATGCAACTATGTTACTTGGCGATCATCACTGTAGGAAACGCAAACCTTGGTTAATGATGACCCAATGGCAAGCTTTTCAAGGAACAGAGTAATGCCAAGAGACCCGAAAGCAGGGGTTGCGCTGAGACATGCTCTGTTCACAGGTGTCCCAGCAGCACATTCCGTCGCAGCTTAAAGGTAAATCGGAGCCTACACAACAGGGAACCCCAAAACACACCTGAGTGAATCTTTGAGGTCATCAACGCTGATTCCATATGGATCGTCTGGGGGAGGGCGGAAGGTGATTGGATAGTAGCAAAAGGTGATGTCAAAATAATTCTGGCAAGTGCAAGGCAACGTTCATGTTTTCGGTAATCACTTCTAAGTCGCTTACTTACCTCGACATGCTTCGATATATCAAAGTCCGTCAGAATTACTCGGGCGATTTTGAATGCGACGAATAGGTTGCGGGGATCCTTTTCCCCAGATGCCAGAACCGCGTAACTTGAAAGAAATTGCTCCCCCATGTTTTTAAGATGGTCCTGGTAGGTGTTCACGAGAACTTCCACGATGCTATAGACATGGAAACGGGTAGATTGCACCAGCGATTGCATCTTAACATGCCGGAAGATTCTAAACGATAGACGTGAATTATATACGGGAGACGCAGGAGTGGAGCTTACGCAGAAAGAACATCGGAGACCTCAAGGGAAGAAAAAGAGGGGAAGGTGACGAGGTGAGACAGTCCGCTGAGCGCTGGCGTGATTGTTTCTGTGTCCTCTAGCTTGGAGCAATAGAATGTAGTCAGAACTCGGACTGGAGGATGTTATTGTCAGGAGTGCAAGGAAAGCGTCTCCGAACGCTCATACCTGCTTGTCTATTGAGCTTGTCCCTAGGACAGCGCTCGATCAGTAAAGAAAGTATCTGTGCGCCTATTACACGTCAGAAGAGCCTCAGTTGATGATGCTGAAAGACGCACCTTTGGTTCGCAGGTGATCCTCTTCCGACGTCAAGTACTCGCCGAGGGCCTTGACAATATCGAGGAAAGTGACGCTGCCCAACGAGATGCCTGAAAAACACAATCATGGTGTTGTAGAGGATTAAATCTGTCAGGTACATGCCTGCGACGAGTTTCTCGACCTCGGCGTCCTTCCCGGAGGCTATCCAAGAGCGAACACTGCGCTCGACGACATCCATCTTGATCGAACAGAGCTGATTGTTGGATAAAGTGAGTTAGCGCTGGTCGGGGATGGCAGCCGATAAGATGTGAATGGCAACCTGACATCGTGACGTCGGACCTGGTTTTCCCGTTCCGCTCGAGGTCAACGCTCGTCCATGCTCCCGACAACGCTGGGGCACGCTCGGCGTTGTTGTCAACGGCGACAATACCTCAGGGCCTGTCTTGCAACTTCTTCGACTCCTTGGTCGGACAGACAACCTCGTAAAGTCGACAAGGAAAAGTTCAACTTCAACCCCGAGCTCGCGTTTTCTGCAGATGTCTCGCAAGAACACCTTTCCTATCCACTCGTCACTTCCAATGACTTGGCCAAGTCTTTTACTGCTCCACCGACACGCGTTCGTATGTTCGTACGCGACTTCATCGAAGATGCACTATACAATCCGCACTATGGCTATTTCTCCAAGCAAGCTACCATCTTCACAGCGCCTGGAGAGGAAAACGAGGGGTTCGACTTCAGCGGCTTCAAAGACACCACACAGTTCGAGGCGGCTGTCGCGCGCCGTTATGTAGAATGTGGCAGCTTGTCAGAGACAGAAGGCCCCGGCAGGCAAATTTGGCATACACCTACCGAGCTGTTCAAGGTGTGTGTGTGGGCTCACTTCCTCGTGTTTTGAATCCTCAAGGTCAATTTAGCCATGGTACGGTCAAGCCATTGCCCAATGTCTCGTGTCCGAATATCTCCTGAAATACTTCCCTTACGAAGACTTCAAGATTTACGAGCTTGGAGCCGGAAACGGTACTCTGGCATTGAACGTTCTCGACCATCTTCGTGCACATTACCCCGAAGTCTATGATCGCACAGTCTATACCATCATTGAGATCAGTGCCCCGCTCGCAAAAGCTCAACGGACCCGCTTACGTCGCGCAGGTCATGGACAGCGCACAGCGAACGTCGAACATCGAAGTGTTTTTTCCTGGACCAAGACAGAAGACGCACCGTGCTATGTCCTCGCTGCTGAAGTCGTGGACAATTTTGCTCATGATCTCGTGCGGTACGACATTCGTACATTGGAACCGTTCCAGGGCTTGGTCGCCATCGACGGGGAGGGCGAGTTCTTACCGTATTACACAAGAATCACCGACCCCCTCATCACATCCTTCGTCTCCCTTCGTCAACGCATAAAGCGCCAGCCTCCTTTGCCATGGTACCTTCGTACCTCCCCATTGCGAAGCTTATACTCGACCCTTCCCTTTGCGCCAAACCTATCGCCCCCGGAATACATACCTACGCGCCAGCTCTCCCTTCTTCGTCTGCTCCGCGCACACTTTCCTCGTCACCGTCTGCTTCTCTCGGACTTCTCCTCTCTGCCCGATGCAGTACCAGGTGCAAATGCACCCGTTGTACAGACAAGCGTACGCGGGACGATGGTTCCCTGCAATACGATCTTCGTTCGTCAGGGCTACTTCGACATCTTGTTCCCCACCGCGTTTGAGCAGCTGCGAGACATGTATGAATGCGTCCTTGAACAGCCGGTAGGTACCGGTGACGACCCCTTTGATTTGAAGCATGCGCGTCCGTCACCTTTCGCCTCCGACACATCCCCCCTTTCACTCGACTCCCGTTTCTTTTCTCCGTCATCCCGTCGCTCGCCGCTTGACGGCGTCAAGTCCGCGAGTGGACTGCCTGTAGGAGAAAGAAGGAGTAACGTTTTTAGCCATGCAGAGTTTATGGAGACTTATGGGGACCTAGACAAGACACGACTCAGGAATGGGGAGAATCCCATGCTGGCATACTACAAAAATGTCAAGTTCTTATTTTGATCAAGGTAGATTTGCAGCGTTTCTGGTCATAATGGAGGTCCACCCTTGTAGCACGTACCTCAGCATTGATGGGAATTTTTATTTTCCAGACGCCAACCACGGGCTCGAATCCGCCGTGGCACCCAGGGAGCTCCACCAAGCAGGCGATAATTGTGGTGTAGTTCCCTGAGGTCATGATGACGATGCTCCAGGCCCTTGAGTGGCCTCCCCTTTCGACGACCCGCAGTCGATCGGATCCAGATATGACATGGCTAGCAACATTGTCTCGAGAGCAAGTGGTCAGCACCAGTACATTGGACTTCAAAGCTTTATTGGGAATCCCCACATCATGCATTATGACATGGTACGGAGCAAATGTGGCAAATCTCCTTCTCCTAGACCATCCACAAGAAGTGTTCCCACATCATTGCAACTGTTTCTCCCCAAGGCAGCGGCGAACCACCTCAGCTAATCTCGGAAAGCGTGGACCCACCCCTGGGCTATGATTGAGCCCACGTCTTTCACTTGAATCTTCATGGAGGCTAAGCTGAGTTTACTGTCCTTTTTCGCGAGATGCCTTTGCCTGAGTCCCCCGGCACATATATCTCAACTCATACAACTATTTCCCGATGCATATCGTGCATCCGTGTCAATGATGCGCAGACTGCTTCCCTTTGGAGATGATCGATGGATAACCAGCTCAGTGACCGACTCATCAGGCAGTGGAGGGTGGTCGACGTTCTGCATCCCGACTCTTGGGTCTGCCTAGGGGAGACTAGGTATTTATAGCCGCAGCACGCAGCAAGACGTCAAAGTCGGACGTATTCAACGCGCTGGCGGAGACGACCCGGGTATCTTTAAGAACCCTGTCGAAATATTGAATGGATTTCCATAGGCCTGCGAGGTTTGTAAGAAATTTGCGACTGCGCTTGTTCGCTTTCATACTTCTGTGGGGAGGTATCAGTTGGCAGAGCTGCAGTAGCCTTGTATGTATGATCCAAAACTTTCATAGCTAGTCGCAGTTTATAATAATTCTAGTAGAGGCGATTCGCAAGCCTCCAGTTAAGCCGCTTTGCGCAATATATACATATAATAATGGAAGGATCCTCCGAGCTCTTTTATTTCTAGACTAGTGCCAGAAGCATGCGGACCCGTAAGAAACCTTCGGCGAAAGTGAGGTTGACCGAACGTGATGTAGAGAAAGGTACCAGAGGGTCGGAGGACCCTGCAAAGGAACGAGGTGGGCCTTTTGGTCATGGGATATCGGGGAGATGAAATGCACCTAAGCACTTCGGACACTTCAGCAGTACAGTCCTTGACGATATCTTCCGGAGGATCCTGCATGCACTGCCAGTGAGTCTGGTATTCAAAAACATCATTGGATATGCACGGACCCAAACAGAGGTAGACGACGTCATCATCGCATCCATGGTTCCTTTGCGGGTTATGTTTACAGAAAGCTAGAAGAAGCACCATGCAGAATTACGCTACCTTTATCAATCGCGATGTCGAAAGCAGCATGTTCAAACGACAAAGCACGGACATCCATCTTGTGCCCTGGAATAATCATGAGTACAGAATCAAGGTATACCGCAGATCAGCAGCAGGACGCACATTCCATGTCTGGTCGCAACTCGGTATGACGCGCTCGCATTTGTTCGATGACGACCGCCGAATACTACGAAAGAGTGAGAACGGAGACGGGTCTTCATTGGTGTCAAGGAGACGAACATCGATGTTGACGATGTTTCTGTATCCATCCTCCCACATCTAGCAAGCCATGCGTCAACGCGGCGACCTTCAAGTCGCAAGTGCTCATTTGCCTACGTCTTCCGAGAACTTTGAGTTCCCGCATCCGAGCATCAATATCCTGGCCGCCCTGTCAGGTATCAAGAGACGTATATGGGTAGCAAGATCGGCATAAGATTTGAACCAGTCAAACGAGGTATCTGGATCTTCTCTATCGTTCTCAGTCAGATTAATCCGTCAGAGTTGGGTGTGAGGGAGACACACTGGGAGTATCTCGAATCCCTACTCGATTAGACGATCTGGAGTTCAACGGGGTAGAGTGTAGGCTTACCAGTACTCTCTAGTGCCATATTCCTTGTTCTCCTGGGGAAGCGGCATAATACGGGTAGAGGTGACTAATGTGGAGTAACGTAATGTGATTGTGATCACACGCCCCGAGTTGGACCGTGTTGCATTCTCGATACAACGTTCACAAGCCCCTCATCCATTCTTGTATCTGTAAGCCTACTTGAATATCCGTATACCATGGCAAGCTCATTCGAACTCGCCCTATGATGCTCTAGAACTGACATGCCAGTCCCGCAGTCTGCCATCCCAGCGTACGCGGTGGGCGCCTTGTGCATCACCGGCGGATTCACGGGCTATCTCAGGACACGTTCTCTCCCTTCCCTCATAGCTGGCATTGGGTAGGTTCATACTCTCGCGTAAATGCTCCAACGGCGATTCACCGCATGGTGTCTAGCGTCGGTGCACTCTACATCTGGAGTGCAGAGCAAATCAAGAGGGGTGCGCCGAATGGAATCGAGGGCGCTCTCGGTAAGGCTTCCCACCCCTACCAAGTCCATTCATTTACCCTCGGCGTTGTCGAATAGGTGCCTCTGCCCTTTTGTTGGTGTCCTCACTCCCCCGTGTCACCAAAGGGCCTGTTCCCATTGTCCTGGCTCTGACCAGCAGTGGTGCGGGTGCCTACTATGGAAAAACTTTGTATGACCTGCGAAACCATGTTTGAAAGGTTTCTCAAGCCATCAAAGGCTACGTCATGTCGTGTTGTATTCTCGCCGCGTTGTTTCCTATCGTTCCGCGTGACCTCTTAACCCACTGTTTACCATATGACCTTAAGAAGAATGTCGATGATTGTTACCATCACGGCAGCAGGATTACTCCTGCCTAATGGTAAAGTTGTATATCTCGGACCACTCCAATCTGTTTTCGGGCATCGTGTCTGTGCATATGACCGGGTAGTTTCGGGTCCGAGGGAAAGACAGAACAGATCACTGCCAAGTAATCATCTCTAGAGGCTACCGTCAAGTAAGACCCCAACCTCAGTTTAATAGCCAATCAGGGAATGGGAGGCGTGCGTTCAACGGCAGAGTTGCGAAATGAGGACTTGTCTTGCATGGAATCTGCATGGAGTACACCAAGTTAACCGGACAAAGGTATCGACACCATGTAAGAAACAAAGTACCGTTGTTCGATTTGTACTCCATTATTGTAGACGCAGGCAAATTGAGGACCAAACGTATTGTATCCCTATCCAATAGGTCGTGTCACCCAGGACGAATTACCGAACGAGACAAGTAACGGTGTTGTACCCACCTGATTTTTTCACGCACTTTCATATCCGCGTCGACGCGGTTCCAGATAGCCACGATATCCTCATTCTGCCGGACGCTGATTGTGCATCCACAGATTTCTGGCCACTCCTCGCCGTCATCGTCCTCCGTGCCGTTACCGTCACTGAGGCGACCCCTTGCGCAGTCGTCAAACATGTCACCCACGACGCCACACACGAGATCCTCCCATACACGATCTGCGACACCCTTTCTCAGACGGATGATCCATTTTCCACCAGCACGGTTGAGGGGATCTTCCCATACAGGGCGACGCACGCCGGCATGGAATAAAAGGTAGTCGGTTGTGGGTAAGAGGGAAGACGGCGGAGAAATGTGAGTGTGCAAGGACCAAAAGGATTCAACCTAGGAGGAAGGATTGAGGGAGACGGAGAGCGGAGTGAGGACAGAGACTGACTGAGGAAAAGGATGCGACTTTTTTGATCCCCTCCTCATAACTCGTGATCTTATTTCCTGGCGCACGCTGCTGGCGGAACCAGAAAACCCAACTAGATATGATTTGGATCGAGGTGGCGCGGAGAAGAGTAAGCACGGAGACGGGAGATGGATATGAGCACGAACATACGTGTTCCGGAGAGGGTGTACGGTGCCCGATGAGGGGGGCGAGGCAGTTGCTTTTGTGAGTGCAGGCTCGGGATCGCGGTTTGCGAGAGAGGTGGAGAAGTGGCGGCTTGCGGGGAGACGGGGTCTGGGAGGGTCCTGGTGGTTGTTTGCC
>JBBPRK010001770.1:0-10635 GCA_038093075.1 Boletus patriciae | reverse complement strand
AGGCTGCTGGTCGAGCAGAAAGTCAATCCAAGGATGAACAAGATACAGAGGACTGAATCGAGAGAGATCATCCTCGGTCTTGATCTCCACAACCCCGACGGCTGTCTGTGCACGGAAGACTTGTCCCGACCTGCTCCGAGAGGCAGACAAGGGCCCGAGTTTGAAACCGAGGCATGGCAGTTTCATCCGCTGTCCGACAAACAACGGTACAGGGAGGTCATGGAGTCGATCATACAATCTCATGATCGAGGCAACATTGAGTGGTGAGGCTTGCAATCTGGCAGTGATGCCGTCCATTTCGGCACGTTCAAGGGCCAGCGGAATGTGTGTTGTTGGCAGATGGTCGAACACAGCAATATTGGCAGGTAGGCAGCTGTTGAAGCTGCCAGAACATCCAGTCCGTGCAAGGATACTCAGATCTCCCGAACTCGTGAGTAGCTGCGCCAAGAATCGCCCGAGTACCTTGTCCCCCTCCCCATATATGTACAACCGATAAGGACATTGAGAATATTCCAAGCAATGAGTAAGCTGCATCCTCGACCCGTGATGTTTGCCGTGTCGAAGCCAGACGAAGTTTCTCCCGTATATCATCCAGGCCAGGCCGGAGCGCCATCAAGGCTCCTGTTGACACGCCGGTTGCCTCCTCCATTTCCGAGATGATCTTGGGGGACTCCTTGTGGTTGGGAATATCAAGGTTCAGGTATGGCTTCCAGTCTTCGGCGTAAAATCGGACGACCTTGGAAGCATGGTATTCCTGGAATGTCCAAGCCCGAGTGTTCCAAATGCTCCTCACCAGATCACCCCGCTTTGACAGAGAGCGGACACCACAGAGCAACACGATTGTCAGGGCAGAACCCTTGTACCACTTGAACATCAAGACCAGCGCCTCTTGGAGCACAACATGATCTCCTTTGTTGATACAACATGTATCGCTCCTCCCAATTCAGTCGTCATTTGGAGGAAACACTCGACTGCATCCGTCACGCGGTCTGTCGTGTCAAGATATTCACAGAGAGCGCAATAAATCGTGAACCGCGGGGTTGTGAACTTTAGACCAAAGGAATGTCAAGGCAACGAGGGGCACCAGAATGAAAGGAAATACTCACATTAAGAGTGGCAACCAAGGCATCTCTCCACGAGCCGCCTGTCAACTTTGATTTGGCCCACTCCCTCAAGAGCGGCGTGGGGAATGGTGAATGGAGGGTTGTGTCAACACTCCTTTCGGGGGTGGAGAGACATTGTTGCAAAAAATCTGTGGCGAAGGATCGAATGCATAGCGCAACAATATGGTAGCATGACTTGCCAGAAACCCAGGTAATGATGGGACCGGTCATATAGACATCTCTGTCGACAGTATTTACTATATCCAGCAGAGACTCGCCTGCCTCCTTGATGCGACCAGCGGCACACAGTGCTTCACAAAAATGTTGTCGAATTGTGATGTCCAAGTCATTGAAGCTCCATCCAGATATCTGTCAAAGATCGCAAGTCATTTCGATTGGCACCAATATAGCCACCAGCGAACCTACCAGTGACACCACCGAGAGTGCTCGACTCCCGTTGGATCGCATTTGGGCTCGTGCACACTCAAACGATTGTATTGCACCCTTGTAGTCGCTGCACTCCATGTGCGAGTCTCCGAGGAGAAGATACATATATGCCTGCTGGAAATGTTAGTGGTGACATTCGCCGCGTGGTAGAGCGTGCGCACGTGCCTGAACTACATAGCAAATTGAGTTGAACTGCACGGTATCGATGAGGTCATCTACGTGGGATATCGCGTCGTCGTGTTCCCCGGCCATAAACACGATGATAGCCTAGGGAATATGAACAGTTGAGCGTGAGCAAGTTGTGTCCATAAGATACATACCTTGATCAAAAGAAGAAAGGTAACATGAGTTGGCTGTGAGCGCACGGATGCGATGTCGCACGTCCGATATGCCTTGCACTTTTCCCCGTTGCCGACAAGGGCTACACTCTTTGCAATGTAGCCAATGACGGATGGCTGAATTTCGATGGACTTGATGTAAATTAGCGACAGCGCGTGGGAGAGCAAAGCAAGAAACACCTGTGTAGCATCAGCAAGGGCAGCATCCTGCTGCCGCAGATGTGCTCTCATGAGAGCCCGGCTAGCGAGTGCATGGTGAGTTGGATTCCGAGAATCGTGGATTACTGCAGTCAATAATGCCTCTGCGTTCGCGAGTTGATTGTGCTTCCAAGAGTTGAGCGCAGTGTCGTCGATCCGAATGTCTGGTTCCCGGAATGTGGGGTGTAGGCTTGACAAAGGGATCAAATCCTATGGAAGAATGATCGGAATAAGAAAGCTGTTCATATGCACCACAACCCAACGAGAGGATACGTACAGCAATGCGAGACAGACTATTAATGGTGATTTTCCCGTCCCCACCGCCTACTGCGAGAAACCGGTCGTCCGGTGAGATTGTGATTGAACGAATGTCTTGAGGGTGTTGGATGAGACCGATGTGGGTGTGTGTCACTATGTCCGAAAATGTGACGGTATCGTTTGTAGAGTATGCAATGAATTCCCCATGCTTTGGTAGGGCAATGGAAGAGAAGTGGTTGCTTTCAGGAACTGGAACTTCCGAGAATGCTGACCTTGTGAATGCTTCAAATTGCTTGATTTTACTGTCAGATATGACAAAGAGGTGGTTGTTGGACCAGAGGAGACCAGTGTTGAACCACAGGGTTACTACTACTGAGATGCACTTGAGCGACACTGTGGGTAGTAGGACACGTGAATTTCAGCGCCAGATTAAGTGCATATTGACCAGAGGTTCAAAGGATACTCCGGTGAATATCATTGGGAAAAAATCCACTGAAGCGGCATCGATCCACTCTGACTTTCAGGGTATTTTTCCACTGAATTTCCCTGAAGTGGTATGTGACTTTCAGTGGGGTGTTGTTCCACTGAAAGTCACAGTTCTACATGCCGAAGTTAATAGGCTTTTCAAATATGACAATTGACGGAAATGGTGCAAAAGATTAATCTGAAAAGTGCGAAACCCTTCTCGTTGTGAGTTTGGGTTGTTTTGATATCTGCTTTACGCACGCGAGAAACTGACGTGCAGCGGGAGTCGAACACACGAGTGCAAGGTGCATTAATCGCACGCATCGACCATTAGACCACAGGGCCTACATAAATTGTATAGTACAAAGTATATATAACTACCGTCTTACAAATGTATGACTTTTTCCTGCTACGGTAGTAGTGGGTCTTGGGGTGCAGTTACGGTTCGTTTTGGCAGGGATTTGTTCGTTTCGACGTTTATGTTTATTTATATTTACGTTGGTGTCCGTTTTCGGTTCTGCCCCTGGTGGTTTCAGCCCCGCTCGTCTTTTCCCGCTACCGATCCGTCCTGCTCGTCCCTTCCTACCAAATATTTGCTGTGTGTCAAGCATGTGGATCTAAGCACCTTCACTCTTTGGTCAACGGTGGAGCACTGTTGCCGGCGGCCACCGAGCGCAGGCGCAACGCGCCGAAGCGAGGGGGCGCGGCGGGCCCAAAGGTCGATTCGGCGTTTGCCGAGTCATCCGTGGCGGGATTTGCCACGGATGTGGCGCTTTGCGTGTTATCCGGAACGGGTTGTGTGTGCAGAATATCCTGCGGCCTTGGTGCAATATTGGGTGCCAGTATATGGCCGGAGACTATGGAGTCATTGGAGCCTCCTTGATTCATGTCATCAACGGAAACGATATTGGCAATATAATGGCATACCATCCGAGACATATGCATCAGATCCCATGTGCATCAGTAGAAATTGTGATTCCGAAGTTGCACGTGGACTAATAAAGCTCGGTGACGGTGTATCTAACAGCACGGAGTGTCTTCTACGAAGATATCAACAATGGTCATCACCCCGGGACAAAACCAATGAACCACCTGGTATCTTGGCCTAAGGTATAGTCGACTGGTATCATATGCCTACTTGCCATGCGTCAGCGAGGAGTAACTTGAAACCACGAAAGCTACTACTCACGTGTTTTCGCCCCGAGGAAAACAAAGATAAGGATCAGCTGGGTCAGAACGCGTGAATGATTCCGGGGCCAGCCATTCATGGGAGAACAGGTGATCCGGGTAAATTGACATGGGTTGTGAGGTGGTCAGGGACCACAACTTCGAGGTAGATGAAAGTTCATTCCACTTGTCATCATCTGCGAAGAGGGGAATACTGGTAAATGGGATACAGATATCGGCTTTCTCAGTCTCCATTGACATGTGTGGATATGGAGGAATGACACCCTTCGTCGCGATGCCATTATATAGTCACAGGAGTCGTTGAAACTTGTCCCCGCCGCACCAGGGGCCTCGGAAGACTCGGAGGCAGTGAGGCTCGTTTGCTGCCTGAAAAGGAAATTGTAGTGTGCTAAGCATCATGGTGTGCAACCCATCAATGGGCGCAAAAGGAAATTGTGGTATGGTGTGTTAAGCATCAGCCGAAAAGGCAATACTTTTTGCGCCTTGATGGCGTGCAACGTGCTGTCAATGTGAACACCATCGCCTCAACGCATTCCTCTTTTGCTTGGAACGGTTGGTCCGACAATTTGACAATACGGCAGCTCAATACTAGGTAACTCCTACATCCAAAGAGCTCCAAACACTGAGGCAATACTTCTCCGGGAACCTCAATACCAGGTGGCCTATCCCGTCCAAAGAGGAAATACTGAGGCAATGTTTCTCTGAGAACCACCGAGTCGATACTAGGTGACCTACGTCTAATGTGTACGTAACAGCACGCGCACGAATGTGAATCTTGGCAAGAAAAGCGAGAATGAGAGCAACCTGGAACTGCGTTGGCAGGAACGAGACGAAATATTAGCCATTTCTCTTATAGCAGTCGTAGTTTGAACATTTAGGTGGATTTTTCCCTATGGGGTGGGCTACACATGCACGATGACAACAGCAGCGACGAGCTGTTCTTGCTATCAACAAATGGCGACGATCTAAGCCTTGACCGTGCTACGTCTGCGAGTGGGGAACGCGACGGTCCACCTTGCCAGCAACCTCTACCCCAGCACCCCTTCCACGTTCTCTTTCAATAGTTTTCGAAGGTGGCCGGAAAGGACAGTAAAAGAAAGGTTTGAACACCAATTTGCCAACCTTGACGGCCGCCATGGCCCTTTGTCGGTATCGTGCAATGTAGTGAGAGTGTCGTCGTCAATGGGTGCTGATGAGCAGGATGTTTCGCCTCTTCTGCCTGTGCGGCCAATGTATGGATCCACCTCTTCGTAAGCATCGTGTCCTCGATCTCCATGATCGCCCAGCAGACCCAGAAATACAAACCCGACGTGGTCGCGCAAGGTTGTGAAAACGAACATCGGGGTATTTAGCTGCCGTGGGGGGAGCGGGAGACAGTGTTAGGAACAAGGGGAAAGCGGGCAGGACGTTTCAAAGTATAGAGGACATTGGTGTCCGAGTCGCCTGCGCCCTTGCCGTGCTGAATGCGTATGAATACACCGGGGCCAAGGCATAGTATATAGCCATACGGCTTGGAATACACTGTGCGATAGTTGAACATTGGCCTAAGCATCAGAAAATGAGCAAATCACACTCACTAGCTATACCAACAAATCCGGGATTGCGCATGTACAAGTACTAGCGAGAATTCTCATCAAATCTCGAGGGTAGTAACTGTTGCCAGTGACCGACCCTTGACACTGACGGCCTGAAATCGAATTCCCCAAGTCGATCGATCGAAACGGGAAATATCGCTGCTCATCATACTACCAGCGTCGGGCCCGATGAATTGTAACGGGTTAACCGATGAATTGTGGGGTGGAAATGCAACGACGTCAAGGGCTCGCAGGTCAATCACTGAGACGTATCTACAGAGACGCAATACCTGTGGCCTGAGAACGCCAGTGAACCGAACCGAAGATAACAACGCAACGGGTGGTCAACTGTAGATCATTGACCATCGATGCAGTGATGAGCCCTATTACATGAGACCAAGGTGGTGAGACCACCAGACTTTCGACGTGACTGGGCACAGGGGTGGCACGACAAAAACCCAGCCACTAGACAACGGAAGCCTCGGCAGTGATTTCCGGGCCGCAGTGCACAGCAAAATGGCGTCAAACTGGAATCCCCGCTGGCTAGCAGCCAGATTCCCGCACTGTGCGGAGACTGGACCCTATGCTAGTAGTCCTCGTGTATCATGCCCGCAATTGAATAAACGAGGCCACAGCATGGCATGAGTGGCCAGCCAATCGCGGAACGTATATTTGAACGTCCGTCTGATCTTTTGGGCGCCTCGGGTGGCAGATAAGCCTGGTTGCCTGCCATGGGCGCCGTGTCTTGAGAAAATTTCACGATGGAAGCGGTACGCGTGGAAAGTGGGTCGCAGGCACACACTTCAGTCCAATGGGCCATAAGCTGAGCCGTTGACAGCCGTGGGATGTCCTAGAGTGATACCTGTTTAAGGGGATCGTCGAGAAGAACGAATGGAGATGCAGAGAGTTCCAGGCCATAGCCCAGCCACCCTCAGCGGTAGTTGTTGATACGGTGACACCAACACGCCGCAGCGTGTACCGTCCAATCGGAGGATCATAGCCTGCACGATCATAGATGGTCACCTGATGCTAGCAGCATAGCATCATCGAAACCTTACCACGAAACCATATAAGCAGCGTCCCTGAACTGCACCCCCGCGCGGCCACCCATGATGCTCTCCTTATTCCGATGCGTGAGTCGCAGCGTGAGTCGGAGTATATGGGGGTCGCGGTGTGGCCACGAAAGCATGCCAGTGTTGACGTTAAACGATTGTCCGGGAGAAGCATGCGACTGGAGGCGGCTCAAAGGTGAGTACTACATCTGAGTCAGCTCTGTACCACAGACCCCAGCCATGGGCAGGAGCGCTGACTAAGCCTTGCGTGAGTGACTCGCCGTCAGGGCCTGCTCTTCAGATTCGCAATTCGTGGATTCATACACTCCATCTTTGTTCACGCAATCAACCAATTCACGTCAACGAAACGAAAGATCAATGTGTCGGTTTTGGGTTGCATAAGATGTGTAATACATCTCGTACAACCAAAAACCGAGATGTCTTGCAACTCCTTTCATACGAACCCACATCATCGAAAAATGCGACTCTAATTCGCTTCGAACATGAACTCCTCCTAGCCCCCTCCTTCAAATCAGAAACTGAGCCGATTACGAAATCCAATATTTCATGGCTACAGGTTGATAGTGCACGCCTCGCTTGACGGCCTCTCTTTCAATGTCGTGACTGTGTTTGCCGTGATGAATGCCAGTCGAGCGTGTGGAGCGAGGACGACTCACTGGGACCGAAGGTGATGTAAAATTTGGCTATGAGTGTCTTCATCCCCTACACGAGGTCTACACAACAGGCACCGCGACGAATACGGATCGGACGGGTAGGCAGACGAACTTTTGTCCGTTCCATCGTAGCGGACGAGCTCCCAGCGTGCGTGAGAGGTTCCGAATCGATCGAACTTGGTAAAATGCCAGTGGCACACCTACGGTTTCGCTCAGCATGCAGCGCCAACGTTTAGCGCGACAGATCACTCCGCTCGGCAAGAGGAAGACGCACTGCATCTCTCCAATTCCATGTACTCGTGGAACCCGAGCACCGAGAAGACAGGCACCTAAACTGAGGATTCCGGCGATCCATGTCTTCTGCCGTGGCCACATTTGGATCAAGCCCGCATAGATGGACGATGTAGGGAGCTTCCTCTACGTATTTGATGCGGAATCGGTCCCAGACAGACCCAGCGCGTTCAGAGTCACTCTCAGCACCTCTGCTGGGATATTTGTGAAACCCCATGGAGGTGGATAATACCTCAGGATAAGTGAAAATGCCATTGCGTTCTCCACTGAACAGTGCACAGGCCAGGTGTAGTTTGTGCGCGGATTCCTGGGGTGGTTTCAAACTCGGTGTACCGTTTGATGCTATGACTTGACCACCGGAAACGTCTTTTAAGGATAAATCGGAAGGAATCTGGACCAGTTCAGCAAATTCAGCGTCGAGCTTCTTCCTCCACTCGTCAACAAGCTCAGGTAGCTGTGCAAACGCAGGTTCGAATAGCTCGTCATCCACTTGAGTTTCTTCAGGAGCCCTGATGATGTCCCTAAAGGGGGAAAACCGGGCGACATCAGCCACATGGGGGAGAAGGTCTACGGATGGTGTGTTCGGTGATGGAGACGTTACGTATGAGTTATATCGAGACACCAGTGAGCGTCGGCGTGATTTGTAAACAGTTCTCTCCAATCGCCGGAGCCGCAAGCTGCTCATTGTCTCCAGCCATTCGGGCCAAATCCGGTCCCATTCTAACACATCCAGAATCAGCACCGAGTCGGCATATCTCATACGGGAAGGCCAACCTTTGTCCGTGAGCGGTTTAGAAGTGTCGAAAACGGATTCCCGGGATTCTCGAATGCCAGAGCGTCCAAAAAAATCAACCTCGGGTTTATATCCGACCTGCTCGAGACGCTCGAAAATGCTACACCAAGTCAACATAGAGTCCATCGCTGTCAACACAATAGGCCGACCTTGTGTGTCGTTCCCTCCGAAGAACTGGGTCTATGCCCCTCTGCCAATTTTCACACTTGTGTGCATGCTATTAGAAGTCGATCAGAGAGATGGAATGAAATGAGGGGCACATTCAAACGAACCTCGCGTATAGCAACAAGCTGTTGCTGCTTGTCGCTTACCAGCTGCTGCTTGTAGGAGGAACGCTTGTACTCGTCCATAAACGACTCCACCTGCTCTTTGTCAACCCACAATTGGTTTTCTGTGATGCAGTTCAGCAATGTAATGTCAATAGCCATGGCACATACCTTTTCCAATTGTGAGGTTCTCCACGCCCAGAACATACTTCTTCTGAATGATCTCGTGACACGAAAAAAGACAACAAAGCCTGATTTGATTCGTGAACCCAAAAGTCTGTAGTGAAGCACCTGTGGAATCTCACCGTCCGGCCCTGCAATCTGAACAATACCTACGGCGCATTTCCCAGAAAACGGTACCGGCGTATTTTCCACATCCCTGTGCGAGGATCTCACGATATTTCAAACCTTGAGAGGAGTCCGTACGTACGTGGCAACGAGCACAAAATGCGAGATGGACGTATTCCTGTTCGGTCAAGTCGGCCGGGCAGTAAGGCAGGTCCTTGATTTTGCGGCGAGCGGTCTTCCACACGAGCGCCGAGGAGTTGTGCATCAGGAGCTCCCGGAAATATTTGGAGGTGCATGCAAGGTTCAAGAGGTCGCGAGGGTGGGCGTATGCAGCAATCTATCACCATTGTGCCGATTAGCGAACGGCCGCAAAAAATAAATGGAAATGCACGTACGAGCGATAGCACGTCGAGGTTCAATGGCTCTCCTTGAGGGTGTTGTCGTTGCTTGGCTGGAGGTGGGACGTCATTTGCAACTCCGTCGTTTCCGTGGGTCTCCATTGACTTGATTCTCTTTGCGGGTGATCACGTCTTCACGATCGTACAAGGTCGTCGTCGTACGAACAAGAGGGAACAGAGGGGGATGCCCTGATATGGCATAGGGGTCACCGGAGCGCCGACTCGGCACGGGCCTCCGAACCCAGTTTTATGGTGGCTGTGCGGGACACACTTACTCTCGTCTCCCTAAGCCAGACCAAAGACCTCGAGATTAGAAGATAGTCGTTCTAATCATACGAAGAATAGTCGGACATGCCGCTGAACATTCCTGGTCTTCTCGCACCTTTGCAGCTCATTTGGAACCCCCGCGTTGTTCTCCCTCATGTCATAGTCACAGGTCAGAATAATGTGTTTCCGTCTCCGCATTGACCGACGATGTTCTGTTCGCTGCAGCAAAGACGTTCGCCAGTTGGACTTTGTAGCGCTTCGGAGAGCTGGGTACCGTGGTGCAGTCTTTGACAAGGACAATTGCTTGGCAAGTCGCTCCGTATTCACAAGTTCGGCGTATGTTTGACCTACGTGTAGACGATACCATACAAAGATTCGCTGGTTCCACAACTCAAGGTCTGTCGCACCGACGGTGCATGTTGGCATCCACTCATATCTTACAACAGGACGCCTGGAGAGAATGCCGGGAGGTGTTTGGCGAGGGAAACGTCCTCATCGTGAGCAATTCAGCCGGTGCGAAACACGATGCAGGCCAGGTCCAGGTAAGGTCGATCAATTGAAGCAACACCGACGCTCAGACGTTTCCTCAGGCTGAATCCGTCTCGTACCATCTCGCTGTTCCCGTGCTGCGACACAACTCACCCAAGCCTGCGTATTCGTGCATCAAATCGATACGCACGTATTTTTCGACGCTCCGGGTTCCGATCAAGAAGGAGGAGTTGGTGATTGTTGGAGACAGGATATTTACCGACGTTGTGATGGCAAATCGAATGGGCGGACCGCTGGCGGTATGGACGACTGGAGTATGGCAAAGGGAGAGTATGATGGTTCGGTGGTTGGAGAAGAGAGTGGTGGACATGGTTACCCGTTGGACTGACAGAGAGTCTGCTTTCCAAGGCACGTTCGTGAAACCCTTGAATGATGTACGCAGAAAGTAGTCACGTGGTATGTTATTGGCTTGACCGAACGTCGACTGCGAGGGATGGTCGGGTTGTATGTCTTGTCGCGGTCGCAGGTGCTGGTCTCCCCTCGACT
>JBBPRK010001769.1:0-10635 GCA_038093075.1 Boletus patriciae | reverse complement strand
CCGCAGAAAATATCGAATGCAGAAATTGTCGTCGTTGTCGGGGCTGATGCTGAAGACGTACCGTCATCCATTGTTGAGTATCCTGTTGATGTCGTCGTTGTCGTTGTCGCCGGTGAGTGCGAAAATAAGGAAAGAAGGAGTGGGACTGTGGAAGGATCCCACACTCGCTGACAAACACGGACATACATCCACAAAGTTACTTCCCGACATTTTGATCCCACCTGTAATCCCCATGTGTTGTTGTACACGTCGTTGTCCAACATGGGTAACCTTATGAGAAGGCAACAGTACCACGAGCCTTTGATTCTTCATGTCAAGATCATGATGAGGGGAAACAAAGTCCGGAATAGAGGTAAAGGATCATCATACATAAGGATCACTGGAACCGACTCGGGGGTGCGTCAACGGATTCAGAAAGCCGGCCATAGTCATCGCCATCACCGCTATCTAGTGCGTGCTTGTAGTCTATTCCCTCCTGATGAGCTGTTTCCCAATCTTGTAGTCGTCGACCCAAGAGAGCAAACTGCTTGACCCTATCGGAACAATCTTTCTCGCGCGTCCATGTCCTCGAGTTGTTGGACTGTTGGTAGTGAGGATTTCTGACGGGAAACGTCCTCGGAGCATGGGTGGGAAATGCCCAACTATTACTCGAGTGTCGAGAGAGCCAAAGCATCTCCCGGCCTGCACCAAAGGTAATATCAATCAACTTGACCGAAATTAAGCCCACTTTGGTTGATTTTCTCTCCCATGGGACAGTATGATATGGCCACTCACTCGTTCCGCAGTCGATGACCCCGGAGCTTAGTCAACCCCAAGCCCGTTCTCCGAGCCAGGCCGCCGAGTCTCGCTCTCCGTAGTCTTTCCTTCTTACGGGGACTATAGTGGTGAGGCATCCAAGACATGTCTAGTCCAGTGGAGGACGTACAGGATTCGAGCAGAGATTACCTAAAGTGGGTTTTCCAGTTTATTCACGCCCACCGAAGCGTTCGGGGACTTATAAGTTACGGACCAAAGAAACGATAATGTGGCTGGTGGCTTGGATGGCACAACTGCCCGGGGTGTTTCTCGTTCGCTCCACGTTTTGCACGGATGACGGATCCGCGCGATTGGGGTGGATTGTTTTCACCAAGAAACCCACCACCTGTCTTGTTGGAGTTATGGCTCCATGGGAAATAGGGCCCAAGTATATTCCGGCCTTGTCTGGGACCAAGAGGCATACGGGGCATCTGGCACACCTCACCATAAAGCGGAGCAAAGAGATGGAGGTGACGGTTAGGGAGGTTGAGGAATCCAATCGACTTGCATACCTTGTCATGGGCCCGTCGACTACAACGCCCCCAACGGCTACGCCTCGCCCACGCCCCAAGTGGGCTCATTCCGATGATGATCGGCGTCGTGACCCGCGTCATGTACGCGTTGGTCTATGACTGGTGTAGCTTCTCTATGATTTCACTTGGGATGACCTCCAGTGGCTAAGCCACTTTCATCATTGGCAGGGGAAGACTTATAATCAAGAAATCCGTTCGGAATTCAGTGACGGATCCCCGCCTGGATCACCACTCGGGGGGGTGAACGTGGTGGTAATCAAAGGCGAAGAAAGGGGTGTGAACGCGATCCCGAGAGCACGTTTCAAATTGGACACCGACTTGGAGACGAAAGATAGATTTGACCGCGGTCTCCACCAGAGCTATTCTATGGGCATCGTGTGCCCCTTCCTGTTCACCACCGACCAGCTTCTTGTCCCTCAGGGAACGGTATTTGGCCAGATCATGTTCATCGTCTCTCTCAACGTGTCGTGGACGTACAATTACTACCTCTCCTCGTTCGACACGGAGAGAATCCAAGCTGAGCTCCTCTTTCAGACGCTTGGGAATCCGCAGATGTATCGGTTCTGTGCTGGGACGAGAGCAACGATGGTTCAACGGTGTTAAAGAGGGTCAAGACAGTCGTCTGGGAATTTTGCACGCATGTCTCCCACACGTCAATGCTACTCGTGAGGTGTGGGAGAAATGGATGGACAAAGCGCCGACCATGAGTCGCTGTCGTGGTTGACCGTAGATGAGGAGCGTGAGGACGCATTACTTTCCGAGACGAAACGACGAGTCTACCGCTGGTAGTACTTACTGGTATAGTCGTAAGATTGCAAAGCATAGGGTGATCAGGGTCCCAACATCGAGTCAGGTTCAACTTGGACTATTTCGGTGAGATTTGATGATCCCTACTCGTGCTCTGCTCCGGACTTGCTTTCATCGATCGCCGACCCGTTTTGCGTCTGTCCACCACTGCACACGTGCAATGTCTACCGCCGAATCGCTCCCCGCAGAGATCGCACAACAAACGACGCTCGTCAACGAGCTCAGACTACAAAACACAGACCCGACCGCCCTCGACGCCGCTAAAAAGAAACTCGGCGAACTCAAGAAAACGCTCGGTGCGATCGGGAAAGCTGTGGAGAGCTCGGTGGCTGCTGGGACGAGCGACAGCAAAGATGGGAAGAAAAAGGACCGGCTGTTGCTCAAAACCGCCAAGGCGAGTCCGGTCGATCGGCGCTTGGTGATTGATTCGAGATTGACTTTTGAACGTGTTGTCTTCTTTCGTCCATTTTTCGTTTCTAGGGTACGCGGGATTATGGGCCTGCCGAGATGTTCTGTCGGGAGCACATTGAGAGGATCGTCAAGGATGTCTTCACGTCGTATGGAGGGAGTTGTCTGGACACGCCCGTGTTTGAGCGCAAGGACGTATTGACGGACAAGTACGGCGAGGACTCGAAGCTCATATTTGATCTCATGGACCAAGGAGGGGAACAGCTGGCGTTGAGGTACGATCACACCGTCCCGCTCGCACGATACCTGGCCATGTCGGGTGGGACGATACAAGGCAAAATCTGGCAGGTGGGAAAGGTGTATCGGAGGGACAACCCCGTCATGTCCAAGGGACGGATGAGAGAATTTATGCAGGCGGTACGTCGTTTCTGCTTAGTGCCGCCCCGACCGGGCAGTGACTCGTTGCGCTAGGATTTGGATATCGTCGGCGTGTGGGATTCGATGATCCCCGATGCGGAGATCGTTAGTTTGCTTTGTACGATTCTGACACGCTTGGACGTGGGCGAGTTCACGGTCAAGGTGAGATATTTAACATATTGGTGTCGTATTGTGTGTTTGTTGAACATGCTGCGTGACAGATTAATAACCGTAAAATATTAGATGGGATTTTTGAGACGTGCGGCGTACCACCAGAGAAGATACGGACGATATCCTCTGCTGTAGACAAACTTGATAAGGTACGTCTCTGCATGAAGGTGTGAACTACGTCCGCCTACTCGACTTCTGCGTTGCTAGCTACCTTGGGCGGATGTGAAGAAAGAAATGACAGACGAGAAAGGGTTGAGCCCCGAAGTTGCGGACAAGATTGGAGAGTATGTCAAACTCAAAGGTCAGTCATCCCCCCCAAAAAAACCTTATCAACACTCGGAGTGACGATGAGCAACCGAACAGGGGGACCGTCCCTACTAAACCAACTCAAAACCGACGAAACATTGATGTCCAATCGCAGTGCAAAGGACGGCATCCTCGAGATGGAACTCTTATTCACGCTTCTCGGAGCGTACAAAGTCCTCGATAAAGTGTGCCGAATCTAGTATCCCCGATCACAACGTCTCACAAATCGACAGATTTCCTTCGACATGTCGCTGGCGCGGGGTCTCGATTACTATACTGGGATCATATACGAAGCCACCGTGGCAGCATCAGCACCTCCTGGTTTCACCCCCAACGGTCCTGCACCAACCCCATCCGAAACACCACCCGCGCCCCCTCCCGCAGCTTCCAAAAAGAAGACCAAAAAATCAAAAGCCGAAGATGCAGAGGTGGAAGAAGAGGTGGACGAATCACAAGTGGGCGTCGGCTCCATCGCCGCCGGTGGACGATACGACAATCTCGTGGGCTCTTTCACGTCTGCAGCAGCAGGGGAGACAAAAAAGGGTGTGCAATGTCCGTGTATCGGTGTCAGCATCGGGCTGGATCGGATATTCGCGCTCGTATGGCCCACGTGGGTAGAGAAGGGCATGCGAAGCAAGGAGACGATGGCGTACGCGATTGCGGTGGGTGATGGGCTGTTGGAGGAGCGGATTAGGTTAGTTCAGGAACTCAGAGATGCTGGGATCAAGGTAGGCGATCGGTTCCCACGCGTGGCGAATAGGTGACTGACGCGACGTCGCCTTTAGACGGATTTCCTGGCAAAGCGGAAACCGAAATTGCCGGCACAGTTTGCGGCGGCGGAGAGGGCCGAGGTGCCATTCGATATCCTACTCGGCGGTGATGAGCTGAAGCAAGGCTTGGTCATCGTCAAGGAGCAAAAGTGGGAGTTTGTCGATGGGAAAAAGGTCAAGGTGCAGGCGACGGATCAGGGTACGAAGGTCAAGCGCGAGGAGCTCGTCGATTGGATCAAACAGACGCCGACGTATCTCGGTTGGTCGAGTGGTAGACTCGTCTAGAGGTTTACGTGAGGACCTTGATACGCTTGTACAGTTGTAATTTTTGTTTTTGTTTTGACATACCATAGATGTTTGCTTCGGGCAGCCGATCGAAAACGACCCACCGACCAAGATAGCGCACGAGGCAAGTCATATCATACGCTGACTCCAGGTGATCATTGCAGCTATTCGGATGTTGGTGGCGTTCCTTACTGATAATTGGCCTGAAAGCTTACGGCTTACAGCGTGTGGAAGGTATGTTTTCAAAAACTCCAGGCAAATGCGTTTGCATCCTAGAGTCAACTCGTTCGTAGCATTCAAAACCTCTCGTTGTTACGATCAAGCTCAAAATCAGTACTGCTGGTCTTGTCAATGGTTAGACGGTGCGATGTCGAATCGGATAATCATAATAGCCCCGAATGACAAGCATAGTACTACACGAACAGTCCCATTTTTACGCGACATTCGAAGCGACCAAGGAAAACAAGCATAGCGTTGGAATCCCATGCCCCTGAGATCACCAACTAACCCCAAAAAAACTAGTCCATGACAAAGGGCGAAAGTCCAAAGACGTAACGGGAGCACGAAGAAAATCAAAATCGCTCAGGTCAGACCCTCCTTCTGAACAGGACTTTTGCAAGAGGATCGGGCAAGATGGAAGTGGCAAAGCGCAAACTGCGCGGACATGTCGCGCCGTCCTCTAGCTTGATATCGTATGCCGTAACGACATGCGCGAGCACGGATTTCATCACGTTTGCAGCAAAGTAACGTCCAGCGCTATCGGACAATTGGGTGTTCAACTGTCCGTAGAAGATGAGGAAATGAAACCCCATACCACGCGTGTTTACCGTGTCCAAAGGGTAGGTATTCGGTGGCAATCGAGACGAATTGACGCTTCGCACCGTCCGAGTCCTCTTCGTGCATTTCAACAAATCGAAAGGGCCGGAACTCTTTGGG
Source organism: Boletus patriciae (assembly GCA_038093075.1). Classification (NCBI taxonomy): domain Eukaryota; kingdom Fungi; phylum Basidiomycota; class Agaricomycetes; order Boletales; family Boletaceae; genus Boletus; species Boletus patriciae. Next base: position 5,207 of record JBBPRK010001769.1, on the reverse strand, counting down.
ATTTTCGTAGAACTTCTCGCCGTAATGTAGAGATCGAGTGGCGACAGCGATCATGGTTCCTTTTGGTATGAAAGTCCCGTCCGAGAACGTGAAGTCCTTCACGGCCTTGCGCGCAATGCTCACTATAAGCCACTCGCACCAATTAGGGTGCCCACCTTGTTAACAAATGCAAAGGGACTCACGGGCATCGAATCCTTCCATGCGTTGACACTCCCTAAGGAAGCTGTCGACCTTACGCATCTTACCCACCGCAGCCTTCGACCACCCCTCCTTCTCAATGATGGCTTCAACTTCCTCGCGAAGCGGTTGGATATATTGAGGGTTCGCAGCAAGGTAGAAGAGTGCATGGATTAAGCTCTACAGCGGAGCATATATTAGGTTGAATTAGGACTGCCACATTGATTCGAACATACATTTGAAGTCGCCTGACACAAGTTACCTGTCAGGGCCAGATGCGACCAGATAACGACTATACTCACATGGGAGGCAGCCAAGTTGGCCATCAGCAGACGAATTGTCAAGTCTTCTGCCGTCAACTGCGGACCTTTTGCCTCATCCATCAACAACGACAAAAGGTCGTTCTGGTAAAGACAACAGTGAGCACCTCCATATCGCGAAAACGAATCGACAAACAGGTTTTTCTGCCCACTCGTTCCCACTCTCATTCAAATGTTTCAGTCGTTCATCGAATATTGGGCGGAGAAGATTCAGACCGTGCTTGGTATCTTGGGCGACGGCCTTAAAGAAACAGGCAACTAGACTGAAAGATGCTATAAAATGAGTCCATCGGCAGGTGACAGAGACGACCTACGGTCTTAGAAATTCAGGGAACAGGCCGATTACGATGCCTGTTCTGAAGATGTCAAGGGTGTGCTGGGTGTGGAAATCGATCCAATCTGGGTTGCGGCCTAGAGCGATGGATTAAGATACGCAGGGAAGGGATGAGTGGAAGGAAAACATACACAGTGGGAGGCCGACAAATAGTCTGTTGCTCGTCCTACAGACAACCTTTTGGATAGCACTTGATGCTAATACACTCTTCCACTCTGATGTTACCGAGATCGGTGCAAGAGAAATCTTCACGAGAAAAGACTCCCCACCGTAGCCTCTGAGACCCAAAACCTCATTAAAGGATGTCACAACCTCATCTCTGATTCCGGGATACATCTTTTCAATATTCCGAGTAAGCTGCGAGCGGACGACCGCAATATGATAGGGGCTATCGTGGACCTCATTTCCCATCGTGTAACGAGGGTTCAACATCTACAGATGGCATTCAATACGACTCAGTTCCAGAAGAACAGGACAACTGCTCACATCGATAAAGGCTTCCATGAAAGAAAGCTCGTCCTCTGGCGCTCTCCGTAGTTCTTCTATGTGCTTGCGATTGCTCAGGATGACCATCCAGCCGTACCTGTTAGCAACCTTGAATGGCGCAGACTTGTGCTGGAATATAGTGATAGCCTGCGTGAATGAGGGCAGAGCATGGACTTGCCTTCTCGTATCCTTCTTGTATAACGTCCACAGCGTTAATCAGGAACTTGAAACCAGCCCACCAGGAGCCAAGCAAGCAATTGGATCCAACCGTAGGTAATGCGTCAAGCTAGGGAAGCGAGTCAAAACCCATCGGGGCAATGAGTGGTCTTATTCATTTTACTGACTTTGGGACGCCGTGTCAGCCTTGCGATGATGACAATGGCGGCAGCAACACATGCGGCGCCATAGGTAATACCTGATAATAGCTGGGAACCCATGATGAGTGCAGGTTGAGTGTTTATCTTCCCATTACTTACGACAAGTCACTTGACCTATATAGCACTCCCAATCCGAGGGGAAGTGATCTGACACCGAGCGGGCGTTGAACGACGGAGGTGGCCGAGCCTCACGAACCTTGGCCATCCGAGTCGCTCCTTTCGCGTAGCTCCCTCAGCCGTACCCGTAGGGACCCGCAGCCTCCTGCCCTAGCGTGCGGGCGAAAACCCAGCAGGTGGTTAAATATGCGTGTCCGAAAGAGAGAGAGAGAGATCCAATCTGAATTGCGGTCTAAATCGATGGATTAGGAAACGCAGGACGGAGCTCGCCATCAATGCCGACATTGACAGCGTAGGGCGTAACTCGATGCTGAAACATCTTCGATGATCGCAGAGGTAGAGTTCACAACAGCTTCATAAGCGTGAAGACGAGCGTCTAGGGGTCCATCCTGCTGCCAGGAGGTCGTCGATCCCTGATGCAAAGGCAGTGACATATATGTCGACTAACCCACCGTCAGCTCTTTCTGCGAAACGTGGCTCAGTTCCCATCCTAACACACCTTGTGGAAACCATTCATTTCTTCTTCCAGTAGTTTGATCCGCTGCTGGTCTTTCGGTAATTCCTTTTTTCGTTGTTATGCACCCGCGAGGTCTCACTCCAGGGTCACGATCCTGCCTTGCATCGTCGCGATCTTGAATCCATACTCCGGCCTCAACTGCTCGAGATCCTCTGCCCACACTAACTCGCCCGCCTATACTCCTCACAGCACTGCTGCACCAGCTGACCGATCAGATATCACAGACGGCCATCTAAGTGAGACCCTGTCAAAGTAATCGTCGCCACTCCTTGCCCCGCATCGTCCAGGGCATCCCCTGAGACCTGGCCCCTCGTTCGCGTGCCTAGTGCACTCGAGCCACCTATAGAGGGACCCTCGTGTTCATGTTTCTCACCTATCATACCGTAGGTTTTCCTACCTCCGTCTCTCCCACAATCACCCATGGCCATAACTGGACTGTCTCGTGGCCATACGGTACCTATCCAATCGTACTCTTGTTCGGAATGATCATACCGCTCGTCGCAGTGGCGCTTGTTGTGCCTGTAGAGTCGCCATGGATACTGGTTGATGCGTTCGGCAGGCGACCAAAATCTGGAATTGGAGTACGTGCGATATCCTGGGACGGCTTTTTGCGAGAACCAAGTGTAATGATTGGAGTCTGATGTAGGCGTCTTCGGTACATCTAAGTGGTACATTATCGTCGGTCGGTCGGTGTCTCCCGAATCCGTCTTCGGAAGGGCACCGTGTGAGATCTATATCCACTGTATAACTTGTGGCTGCTCTTCCCGCTGGCGAGCCACTGCTTCCTTAATCAGCCGTGGAAGCATTGCGGTAGTACCAGTACGAACCTACACAGGCAGCACAATTTTTTTGTTTTTCGTCGGAGCCGCTGTTGAAGTGGACATGGACGGTGTTGTACACGCTGACGTGGTCATGGGAGGGTTGGAGACTCCCACTTCCGTTGTTAAACCGGGCGCGCGAGTCGAGGCGGGGAGCAAGGAAGCCGACCTCGAAAGGGGACGGGAAGGGAATGATTGGATGGTCCTACTTCCGGAGTCGAATCGGTGTGGACGAACGGGCCCGTGGATACAACGTCCGAATTTCTGTAACGTTACGCGTTTGGGATAGTGCTAGCGTTGCTGGGATATCCAAGGCATGCAAAAGGGTTATGTTGCCCCTCTCTGTCCATCGCAAAGAGACGTGCCTCGGAGGTTGAGGTCACTGCTAGGATTCAAATGTTAGTGTCAGCGTCGATGCAAGTTGAAACGATGCTGGTGTGCCCTCCTGCGGGGGGTGGTGCGGTCGCAGGTAGAGCCTGGGGTGACAAATCTATAGTACCAACTGGCTGCTAGGCATTGAAAATTCTTGATTGATCGTGAATGGAGAATCGAGATGTAAGTATGCATCGTGGCAGCGCAAGTCCAGAGTGATTAGTAATTGTCGGAATGCGAGGTGCAGACCATTAGCGCAAATACGAGCAAACCAAGCTCGGCCTCGCCGGCATGGACAAGAGCTGGGCATTAGAAATCTGAGACATATACTCGTAGTATATAGGTCGAAGTACTACAAGGGGACTGCCAATCGAATCTTCCCCACAAAGGGCTTACCCGCTCGAGTTCTAAGTCCCCTCGCGCATTCATCGTCCCACGACAGTAATGACTCAGCGGTCCCAAACGGAAACGACAATGTCGTGTTACAGATACATGTGCATGAATCCTCAAATGCACTTGCACTGGCCAGTTACACAAGGATTATAAAAATATATACATGTGTGTCTAAACCACATCACTGAGAAGGTGTTTCTCCTCTGAGTCGGTCAGGTCACTTTCCAGGACTTGGACTGGGCTGAATTGATGTGGGTTCTGAGACTGTGCCTAAAGAAAAAGATGAGATGTTATAAAATCAATCATATCTGAGTCCTGACACCTACCATATGTGATAACCAGCCTATGTTCAAGTTGAGGGTGGGCACTTCATATGCTTCTCCCAAGGTTTCAGGTGCAGATGGTGCAACTTGTGGCTGTCCTGAGGTGTGAGAAAACACTGGGAATGTTATGCTGGCTACCCAGCAGCCGAAGTTAGCAAAGACACTACCACCTTCTCTCTTGCTAGCTGCTGCCTGTTTCATCACTGCAAGATAAGCTGAATCGAGGGTGAAAAGGAAGATCCCGCCAAGCAGCATGACCCCAGCAAACACCCCAGGAACTGTGATCTTATTGAGCATGGATGCTTCTGCTCAGCAATGTTAGTACAACTAGTATGCAACACCCACATGACAGAATTATGACATACTGAAGTGATCTGGCAAAAAGGCCAACCCAACATAGATCTACATCCCGAAGAGTGTTGGAATTATATTCCGTATATGGTATCATTGCTTACTAAGCATAGCTACATCGCACATTAGCTTTTACCTTAGTTTACTTAGTGACTACTGAGTATTCTACAGGTTATGAGCCCCGGCCTGAAGCTTCCTCAGTTGCTCAACAGCTCACTCACTCGAAAATGGCTGGCGAAGAAATTTTCGCACTCGAACAGGATGGTCGGAATTGGTCAGCGTACAGCAAGATGCTTCTACACGAAGCAGATGTAGAAGGCTTACGAGGTTTATTCGATGGCACGGAAGCACAGCCGCTCGACGAACGCGGCACGGACAGCCTTTGGGACCAGCGGAACGCCCAGGCTATGTGTTTATTTGCCATGACCATCCCCGATTCATTATTCCTTCGAATTTCCCACTTCGACACAGCGCGGGAAGTTCTACTCTACCTACAGAGCCTATTCGAGAAGACTACGACTACGACGACTACGACTACGACTGTGACTGTACATGACGACGACATCACGCGCACAGCCGCACGCACACGAAAAGCGTTCGGCGGCACTTGTCGGAAGTGCGG
>JBBPRK010001768.1:0-10647 GCA_038093075.1 Boletus patriciae | reverse complement strand
TTGAGATAGAAACCAGGGGCGAGATCTGAGGGATGTAAGATGGAGGGGGCTGGTATCTTTCGTGGTTCGGGCATCTATCTATTTACACACGCAAATGTCCTGTGCTCTGAATGTAGTATGCAAATGCGCTGCTTTGAGAAAAAACGTGGTGACATCCGAATCCTAACGAAGTCTTCCAGGACCTGGATAATTCTTATGGAACCGGGTTCCGGGAAGGAGACGGTGGTGGAGTCAGGAAACCCATTGGCGGGATATCCGTTGCGGGCCCAAGACTCCAAGAAATAGTTGGTCACATCAGTAATAGGCAAGATTAGATAAGATAACCACCGATCCATGGACTCGAATACTTGCTTCGATTGCTTTCATATATTTATCTCGCTGAGCGAATCATTCAGACTGTGTGAAGCACGGTAGTATGCATACCACGATGCAATACACGACAACCGAACTTGGCCTCGCTTATCTGAAATTCCTACAACATACAACTACAACGGTTCCCCTGCTACACCCCTCTGAGCTTTGGACGACGCTCTACTCTGTACCTTACACGGGAAGGAAGTTCCACAGCTGGTTTGGCTGCGCAATCTCGATGTTCTTGATATAGACCTGTGGTACAAGCAGCGTAAGCATCAATAAATCTTCAAGTTCATTGACAGAACCCCCGTACAGGAGACTCCTGCTTGGGATCGTTTACAGTCCAGCCGCTGGTCGGAAAAAAATCGCTGGGTACCTCGATCCTGTCGTATTTTGGTTTGGATGTTAGGGATAACATACTACAGCAAAAGGCAGACAGGCACTAACGTGTAGGATTCGCCAATCTGTCGAATGGACCAGGGTGAAGGTGGCAATGCCTTGACAGTTCCAAGTAGTTTCCCATCCACGTCAAACAAGAACCGAGGACGTCCGGCGTCGTCTAAGGTCAAATCGTACTTTCCGTCCTCCAACTTCTGGATGTTCCACTGCAAGAGAGCGAGGGTCCAATCAGCACAAGACTCCATCATATGAAAAAGGAAGGCAGGGATGATTCAAACGTCGTTGACGCTGAACGAAAACCAGTGGACTTACAACATTGTTGATGCCCTCCGTGATGACGGGTTTTTCGATAAGAGGTCCAGAAAACACCCCGACCAGTGGTTTTGGATCCACCGCAAGCTGGATCCGATATTTCCCGGTTTCAGGACCACTCATCGCTATGTATATGTGAGATTGCAATGTGGGTTTCTGGGTGCAGAGAGTGCAGATGGGCCCCAGCCTTGTATGTTCGTTTCCGCGGTGGCGCAGCCTCAGCCGATTACCGTGCCCTCCCAATCGCAGTCCATTATGAAAGTAAAGCTCAATTGGGTCGGAGAAGATGATAGATAAAGTTCGAGGGTGCCTATGAAATGACATCTATTAAATATCTGATTCTGATGGAACATCGATAAGGACATGAAACTCCTTCCATGGACGGGTTGCGGACGAAGATGGGCCTCGTGCCGAAGGTGTACGTTGAAGTTCGTGCATTTGGAGTTTGACCACCACTGGTAAGAGAGTCTTCCCTAGTAGTGGGTACCGTTTCGTCGTGATACCTGACAAGTCTTATGAGGTCGGTATCTTTTTACTTCCGGCAGGGTACAGTCTGCTCCCAAGCGTACGTACCAGAAGAAAGGAAGGTCTCCCTCGAGAACGAAAATCGATGCCCGATTTGAATGTCCTGCGCATGGCGATAAGGGACACAGTGCTTGTACCAATCTCGCAGGAATTTAAATGTCTACCCACCCAGGAGGACGCCGATGAAAGTTGAAGCCACCCCGTTAACCCCAGTGACGGAACGATGCGGATGGTCTTCAGCCGACGCAGAGGACCGTGCGTTGCACGAAGGGCGCTCGTCGTTGAACTTGAATGAGTTCGTGGTGGAGGTAATTGATGGTCTCGTCACGACGGCGCGCGGAGCCAGTCTCAGGGGATCATAATCCACCGGGAAGTGGTTTTGACACGGCCAAAGACTGTCAGGAGGGCCGGCGAGGATGTTGCCAGTGTTGCGTCGCTCTGCTTGGATCCATGGCGAAGCACCAATCGTGTACTAGCATCGCAGAGCGGCGCCGTACGGTTGAAGCCACTCCACTCAGCGTGACGAAACGATTCGCATGATGGTTGTGTTCAGAGCTGCTTGACATTGACATTGACAATGACCAATACGTCGCCTTGAAGTTTTCTGCTTTCCCGTTGTTGTTGATCTTGCAGGCGTATGACTCGGAGTCGGATGACGCCGTTCGAACCAAAAGTTCAAGTTGTGCGATAGTGGGGCACCGCGGACCAAGGAAGATCTAAGGAGAGCCTTTTGGTGGTGATGGGGAACATTAGCTGGTAGTAGTCTGGTGACTAGACCGTCTATGAGGCAAGCCGTACTTGGTAGGCTGTTGACGCGTCGCGTCCCCTCATTCGTACCCCATTTTCCCAGACCACCGTGGCAGTCACCACTACCGAACTACTACAGTTCGTCACCCAAACATATATATGCTGGGAGGTCTTTGCGGGGTGCCGCTTCCGTGACGATGTCTCGACGACGAGTCGTCCAAGGAATGCAAGTGTAACCGCTCTCACTGTCCTGATGCAAGTATCTATATCAGCGGCGATCCTGTGAACCGCCGACGCTTCGGCGACGACTCCGATTCTGATGATGAGTCTGCGCTCACGCTCAACGAGGGAAAACGAAAAGCCCAAGTTGAGTGTCTTTTCAACGGATTCTGCCGCAGTGCGCACGCCCGAGTGGCCACTTTCCACCAGCTTTGACATGCGAAGATGCCTACGTTCCTGGAAAGCTCGGCCGTACTCTTATGATCAGGCTCCCTTTCGGACTCGGGTATGCGCTCAGAGTTATGCCTTCAAGTTCTCTGTCAACATCTATTGCGCACACCTTACCACGGATGGACTTGGTTTTGATGGCGACAAAATCTCAACCAGCCCGTCGACGAAGAAAATACAATGATCAGGTGTGTCAACCCATCTGGAATCTTGAATTCGAACGTGGATTTGGTATGTAGATGGATATAGACGCGCCCGGGAGTACGTCATTAAGCCTTCTGGCGTCTACAGGAGCAAAGAGGAAATCGTCGGACTTCTGTTGTTGCTCGCCGCCATCGACGAGACCATGTATGTCATCCCGCCGGTATTGTTTGCCATCTGTAATACTGACACCCTGCTTTGACAGTGCGCCACATTTTTCTCGTCGATCCCGACACTTATATGCGCGCGCAACCTGGCCATATATTGATTGTATTCTGGCCCAAGGTCAACAACCTGACGACTTTGCTGCGCATCCGTTTGTCGTAATCGCACTACGTTTATCAGGTTCGCTCACGTTGGCCCCATCCGAGATGACCAACGCCCACACCCATGTTGCATAGGTACCCGTACCCGACAAGGGTCTGTGATCAAATCGTGTGTTGGACCTCGCCCGAGAACACACAAAAGACGATGAAGACAAAAAAAGATGACGATGTGCTCGAAATCGAACCAGAACGGGTCGGACAAAGTATTCACGTTCGAGGTCGCACAGACCAACAAGCACGCAGAGTCTGTGACTCCCCGCGAGGGCTTCATTTTGTGCATTGGCGTCGTCTCGGCTGACATACCTTGCAAATGGAATTTGCATTTGCAGGCTGTAACGGGGGGCGCATGGGGGAGGCACGATACGGCTTTCTATTGATTTATGTATTTCAAGTCTATGACACATGTACACGCAACGCTGCTCCGTTCCCCGCATCCCCTCCGCAGCCTCAGATCCACGGCGGATTCCTAAATTCGGTATGTGTACCCCATGGATCTGGTTCCTGGCATCGGTTAACGTGATGGTCCCGGATCAACCGAAGGATAGACCTCACGAGGTGGCGGGCGAGTCGACTGCGCGCCGAACCGATCGTGCGAGTGAGCGGCTGTGCGAGATAGCGCAAAGAACCTTCAGTCGACCTTGCAAAGGGGTTCCCAACGTGGTATCCGACGCGTCACCCAAAGCATTCGTTGGAAAAGAGGCCTTATTTCGGGTGGATAAGACGGTCAAGAGAAGCGTATCATTTGACTTTGAACAAAGTTTCACATCCCGTTGCTCCCCCCACCCCTCATTCATTGTCCTATACTTGCGGATCCCTGTCATGCAGCGTGAAGATCAGTGGTGAAATTCTGTGGCGCTCATTTCCTGCCTGACGGCCCTGCTCCATCCACATCGCCATAAGGAACCGGCTTGATAGCATCTGTCACTCTGCCTTATCGATGGCAATAACGGTGGCGCTGAAATGGGCGGCGATACTGAGGCACCCTGATCCGGCTTGGGCCGAGGGACCCTGGGACCACAAGTAGATCAAAGCTCAGCGTGGACAAGAACCTTGAAGGGGAGTTTTTGGGGTAGTAAAGGGGGGATGACCAAGCTTGGTTCCATTTGCCTAGGGTGACTGGGGCGAGGGAGGAGAATAGTGCCCATCCCGAGGCTAGCTTCCTATGCTTCCATTGAACCTGACAACGCCGCCGCGCACACACGAAGACGATGTTTAGAGCGCCGTACAAGAGATAGGTGAATAGTTCTTGAATCGCTTCCATCCTGTATATACAAAACAGGACGTTTGGGTCAATATGTTTGGGCTCTTGAACAGTAACTTGATCATATCACCTCCACAGCGATGTTAATACCCCCAAGAATTGAGGTTGGCACAACCGTGCTCACGGCGATCCAACCGGAGGCCGGACATAGCTTAGGTTCCGGTCCGGCTCGGCGTTTCTGGGTATGGAGAGAGATATCAGATAACATCCGCCTGAATCGCCTTGTCGAAGGGGAGGGTATACTTTGTTGTGATGATTCCTGCCGCTCGTATCATTGTGATATAAATGCTATCATGATGTGCGGCGTCCTACCAGGTGACCCGAGCCCGTCCTTTAAGGTTGTGAGCAAAGACAGTCGGGCAATATGCGCCATGTCGTGTTCACTGAAACCTGGTTTGCCCAAGTAACATGATTGAAGAGTTGGAGGGCACATACCCAGTGATCTGGCAGTGGCCCACACGTCGACAATGGGTGAATATTGAAGCACTGGCAAGGCATTTCAGTCTACTAGTGATAAGCAAGTTAGAACGAGTCTAGGTCGTCGAGGAGGCGAAGAGCTTAGAGCAGTTCAAACTCCGTCCAATATGGATCCCTCGTCTTCGCCCTCCCGATCATGTATTCCCTATCACAAGGGGGCGTTTCCAACGCCATGTCCACGCAACACGCCCCACTGCAGATTTTATGAAAACCAACCCGTCGAATCCATCATTTCCCGGATCACACCCGCTGGCAAGTTTACCGCCGCCTGAACCGTCTATAGGACCTACATCGCAGGCGAAAATCAACGACACGACGGTAAAGTCGACCCCCCTTGTTCTCGTGTACGTTGGTTTTCAGCGTCGTTCTGACTCATCCCATCATGACATGCGACTCGGACAGACATCCTTTTCGGTACTATGTGCAGTCTATACATTCCACCGCATCGATACCCGTGCCCCGCCCGTCTATCGTCATCTTTCCTGGTGTGGTGTCTCAGAAAGCGAACCTACACACTGTCAGTTACCGACGCTTTGACTGGCAGGTACCATATCTCGGAAGCATCCAATGTCGCTTTTCACTGCTTCACCAGTCTGTTGCACCTGTCCTTTGGAGCGCAGTGATTAATGGCACATGACTTCTGTTCCATGTCGTTAATGAACATGTCGGTGATTCCGTACTCCATCGCGTTCGCCGCTCATACGAATGCGTTCTTCCTTTTCTCTTTCTTTTAGTGCATCATTCTCATCCTCCTCGGTTGGACTCATCGAAACGCGATCAGCCCACCCATGAAAGAGGGCGGGCGAGCAAGACATACAGGAGGGGATAAATTGGGATTGCGAAGGCCTTGGAGGTCGGGCATCGGCGCCATCGATGATCTTCATAATGGACCAAAGGACGCATGGTGACGTTCGAACCCAGACCCGATCCAGGCGTCGTTCAAGACGCCGTCACAGTCCCAACCCCGTTCGGGGGCAGAGAGCCGGTCGGAGGTCGGTCTCTGTCATGAGGGTTGTCGTTCGATCGCTCGCTCAGTCTCCACGGTAGAAGATGGCGGTAGCAGTTTGGGTAGGGTCAGAGAAGGAATGGGAGAGAATACGATGAGTACGTTCATTCCTCGGTGCCAGAAAAAAGGAGGGAACTGACGCTCCAATGGCGTGCGGCGAGGCAGAATTCTAGAGGACGAATACACGAGAGGTTGTGGGAAGGGCAGAGATCAGGCAGGATGTTTCGAAAGCATTGCGAGACCGCATAGCAGAGTCAGTAGATATTGCTGTGGCGGGTCTTGGCGTAGGGCCATTGTCTCCATACTCTCTCTCACCCTGACTTGCGCTTTCTTGGACCGACACCGGAAAGACCCTTGTCAGTGAAGCAATCGCGTCAGACTCGGACTGCCTCACAAATTCTCTTGGTTCCAGCCTTTATCTGGCACTCGAGCTTAACCTGGAGGTGCGCAAGCATTCCTTGACGATCACGGATCAGATCACCGTTGGCAGGAAGGTTGTCAGCATCATCTCCGCAGCGCCTCCACCAATGTGGGTTGGTCACATGCTCTCGCACCGCCTTTCGCCGCACTGCGACTACACCGCACGGAACATATAATAGCCAGGGTACCCAAAGGCCGAACCGCTCGCAACCTCCCTCTCCTCGATTCTCAATCTTTGTTTGCCTTTAAACAGTCAATCATTGCCGTTTATGTCTGTCCCTATCATGTCTTCCGAATTACGGTCTGCTTTGGAGGTTCTCCGAATGAATGACTATGTATCCAGTGCGGTCACTCATACTTTTGATCAGTGATTAATCTTATAGACCAACATAGTTATGATTGCCACTGCTGTGACATATGATTATGGTGAGCACTGCTTTTGTACACACCACCCTCCTCGAAACGAAATAAACGTTGTAATTCTACCACTGCAGTCCTCACCTTTTCGAGAGAGGTATGTTATTTTACTCGTCATAAGTATTTGTTGGCCGACAATACCCAAAGGTACACTATATTTGGGTAAGGAAGCAATAGTTATCAGTCGAGCACTAGATACCTGACCATACCACAGCACAGACCCTGGACCTGGGTCTCTACAATGTTTCTTCTCGTGCGTATAAGGGCTTGGGATTGTATCTCTTCTGAATTGGTAATTCTGTAGGTTCGCTATGTTGGTCTTTGTGCAGTTATGTAGGTCTATTATTTAATCACACCACAGAGCTGACAATGAATGTGTGCTCCAGTCTTATTGGCTTTAGTATGTTCGGAGTTGAACCCGGAGACTAATAGAACTGATCAGATACACTTACAGATGGATCTACCTTTGTGCCTGGTCCTGTGATAGTAAGTTATTATCTGCTTCTAGACTTTGATTTGTTTGTTATTAATGAGTGTTTTTTGGTAGTTGTATGTATCTGAATTATCATTGAAGGCCTTATTGATAATGTTTCATAGATGTAAGCACATTCATTTCTTGTCCTCTCCAATAGCAGCCTAAGGCATGAATATTCCAAAGGTACTGCAATCTATCTGGTAATCTCTTGGGAGTTTGTAATATTTCTTGCTGCTGCTGATGGTAAGTTACTATACCCCCTGATTCCATTTCCCCTGAAAATGCATTCAAATTACAGTGGTGATGATCCTGCGGGTGTATGCAATGTGGAATCGGTCCAAACAGATCCTTTATTTCCTCCTGTTCATCTATGTGCCACAAGTTATTATTTCCTTCGTTTTTACAGGCATTTACAACAATCCCAATACATACCTGTCAGGTGTGTCTCAGGCTAGACTACAAGTTCAACTGGAATCTCATTTAGGTGGCTCTTCATATCCTACCACTCTTTCCTCCAGTCTCAACCCTCCGAGTTGCTAAAGTCTCCATTTGTGATGCTACAATCAACCACTCAACAGCACGAATATGGCACTTGTATGCTTCGATCCCACGATTTACTCTTGTTGTTATACTTTTTATTCTTGCTGTTATCCCGGCCTTGAAGGAGTCATTTGCGATGTACAAAGCAACGAAGCAGTGGCAGTCTAACCGGTACTTGCAACAACTCATGAGAGATGGAGTGTTCTATTTCCTCCTGTACGCTACCCTTTTCCCTCTCTTTCATTTCCATTCATCACGATCACATACTTCCGCTGGTCTTACTCTCGAGTGTCCACACGAAAACTCACGTGTTTTCCCCCGAGACTCTAGAAATGTGCTTTTGACCCTCTACAAGGTGTTGCAAAGCCAACTTGCCAGTACCGATGCGTCGTTGCACTTCCTGACCTCGGTTTCTTATATTATCTTATTCCCCATGATGCCTCGGTTCATCATCAGCATCCGAGAGCTGCGTGATCGCGACCTGCGTGACCACTGGCAGGGAATTGACACTGGACTCGGTGTGTTGTCGCATCCCGTTGTCAGCGAAAACGCGGTCGTGTCGGCGATCACATTCGCGGATGTCACCTCGTGGCAGGGGCAGGGCAGGGGGCAGGGGCGGGTTGTGGTGGGTGACGCCGATGACTCGGAGACGATCTGGGTCGGGGTGTTAGGAGATGGTATGGGTCAGGGAGTGGAGGGTGACGCGGACGACTCAAAGGCGATTCGACTCGGAGTGTTCAGAGATGGTACGCGTCAGGTTTGAGCGGGGGCCCCTGCGTAGAAACTGAGGAGGGATGGTTGGACTTTCAAAGAACCATGACTCGGATATCCATCGTACCTCCCTGTATGCTTCGTCTTCTGGGTTTTAGAGCATTCTTAGTAGGAACGACACGTGGATATTGTTGAAACAAGCGCATCGCTCATGGCATACAACCGTGACGTATATAATACATCCAGAGGCTACTATCACGAGGAAAATGGGCGAGTGTCACGACCGCACGTCGTCGAGGCATGAACCCGCCGGAGCATTCAAAGGCAGGTCAGTGCCAGTGGTGTTGAGCAATTCATACTCAGTCGAGACCAACGTCGAACTCAACATCCTGAGCGGTTCTCTGGCCAACCGATTTCTACAGTCTCTTTGGTGCGCTTCGCTATGGCGGTTTGGAGGAATCTAGGGGTCGAGTACGCGGCGAACGACTCCGTCGCCATTGACACGGTGCACTGGTCCCTTCCGAGTCAGATAGCACCTCCATTTCTAGCCGTCTCCTTGTGAGCGACTCGGAAGAGAGAACGTCCCAAACACCATGCACACGCGCCTGTTCCTCGCCGAACACCGTCCCCTTCCAATTTTTATGAAAATAGATTCGGACATCCGTCCTAGTGAAGAGCGCAGGACGCCGTTCAGCTGGAAGAGCTACCAGTGATTCGCTTCCGAAACTGACGATTGGGTAGAGGGCGTAGGGGTAGTTGGACTGAAGCGGACCGAGTAGGACCGATGTGGAGGAGTGTAGTATCTGCCTGGGACTTTTGTTAGCATATGACGGGTCGAAGCCGGGTCACGGTAACCGCTTACATTAGTGCAATTGTGTTGTTGTTGATTCGGAATGAGTCTCCCTTTTTACAGCTCATCTGTGGCGCGACGAAGCGTCTTTCATCGTCGTCCTGCCAGATATACCTTGCCAATTTTTCATTGGCGGTAGCAGTGATCGGTCTGTGTCCCGCGATGCACGCTGACGGTCTTTCAGACGGCCTGGGGACCGTAATACGTCACCAGAGACGAACGGGTCACGGGTTTTACCGAAGACGAACGTGAACTTGCAGATCGCCCATGGCTAGACTAGATCCTGTCGCTATTCCAGGTCGGCTTTGGTGAGTCACGCGTTCATCGACGAGTTAAAACGCCACTTGGAGAGCTCGATCGTGGACTTGAGGGGTCACGTCCAACAGAGTCAGCCTGAGGGGGACGGGGCTGGCACGAGGTCAGTCTAACTGTACGTGTGATTTCTGTTTGGGGCGCTATAGCCCGGATTTCGTTCGTTGTAAATGTGTCGCGGACCTGCAATTATGCGGGAAACCATGCAAATTCTCTGGAAGTGATGGACGTCTGGATCCGCACCAAGGTATGTGCTTTCTTTCGAGGTTTCGACCTGATTGTGACAACAAAAGGTTATTGGATCACTCCGACGAACAGCATCTCTGCGCCGCAGGCTCCTGTCCACCGGTGTAGGAAGGTGAGTCACCGCTGGTTGCTTTGAACATTTGGGCATGTTTGATTCAATACGCTCTTTCTAGCCATGTGATATGTCTGGCGCACAACCGGTCAACGGTAGTATATTCATGTCCTATCATAGGGCGTGCCGAATCCGAGGTAGTCTCTTCTTTTGTGGTGATCTTCAAGTTACTTATTTGCACGTGCTCATGCATGTCTGAAACGACATCATCTTGCCCGCCATCAACGTGACACTTGATCCTGTTCTATGCAGTGTCACTTCGCAAACGCCTGTACAGACAAAGATGACACACATGGCCTTGACTCTAATGCGACTCATATGCAGGTGCGTATGGTTTTAAAGCGGCAAACACGTATATAACAAGAATGCTGAAATATGTCCTACTCCAGCCCGTCCCTCTGCCGAAGTCGACCTCTTCCATCCCCCTCGCGGAGCTTGCAATACCCTATGGCGCCACCGAGATCCCCGTGAAAAAAGGGTGACGAAGTAGACAAGACAGGACAAACATC
>JBBPRK010001767.1:0-10650 GCA_038093075.1 Boletus patriciae | reverse complement strand
AGCCACCAGACAGCGACTCCTGATCCATTGCTAGTGCCTTGGACAGCACCTCTAGTCTTGGTTGCCAATAGACCGCGCAGCTAAGTTACCTTTGACAGTCACTTTGATATAGTGACCTTGCCCTCTAGTTGGATTCCCTAAAGCACGGTAGACCGGCTTATTGGGTTGTTTCACTACCAACGTTTCACAGTTTAAAGAAGGCCTATAATGCAGAGAACATGAGGCTCAGCAAAATGGGCACAGGGATGCCTTATGAGGACTTGCAGCATGACCCCTCAAAGGTAAATTTAATAAGTACATTTTTGATACTGCATGCAAGTGTCACTGGTTCTAATGCTTGATAGCTTCATTATCAACTTGTTTCCACAGTGGCCCGACCTCCATGGGTTCTGGAGGACAAACCCTGGCTTTAATGCAAAGCCATCTGTTGCCAATCCTGGTCAGAACTTCAAGGGAGAGGCACTTTTCATTTTCCAATTTGGAAACACTGGCAGCAGTGCCAGCTCTGTGAACAACACAGAATGAGATGACTGGGGTGACCTGTCTATTTGTCTAGTGATGGTGCCACCAATCCCCTCTCATCCCTTCATTTTGATTCACCCATGCCTTACCTCACACCAGATACCAATACCATGTTCACTACCACTGGCATGCAAGATGAATTGTTCTTGACATGGCTCACTGGCAACATGGATATTGATGAAAGCCCCACAGTCCCTGCCTTCCCATCTTCTAGTTTTCCCCCATCTTTGATGTACTCACACAACACCACTGTTTCTCTTGCCCACCTGCACAGCCCTGTGGCCTCTGCTTCATCGTCCGCCCTTTGACCTTCATCCCCAACCCACTCACCTGACCCATTGCCTGTGTTCCCCCCCACCCACTTCAATGAACTGCCACCATCTTCACAAGGTAGTAACTTTCCCGCTCCATTTCTCCCCTGCTCCTCATATCAGACTCAGAGTGGGTGCAGCATGACACCATTCACATTTCATGGTGGTGCTTTGTGCATCATTCCTCCCCATTACCATTCACAATCCAGAGAAATTGGCTCCCTCAACTCTGATAACAAACATGACCAGCATGTGCCTGTTTTTTTAGATCACCAGCATGCTGACACATCCACAGCACAGGAGTCCAACTCCCCTCTTGTTCCTTATCTCTCACCAGTCTCATTTGGAACTGATCAACAATTACACCATGTTGTATCCACCCCTCCTACCTCCACCATGGATGTCACTGCCAGTAGTGGCTCATGACAGTCCACAAAAAGGCAGGGGCACACACCCACTGCCACTACCGAGTTATGACTCAGTGGATGGTAACCGCGTGAACACTTCACCCTTCACATCATTTGGCGTATGGTCGATTTGGTCAACAACCAAGGCAATAAAACTTTCAGTCTGAAGCTGTTCAGCAAACACTTCTTGCTCATCAAAATGTACTCTTGGGAGACTGTGAACTTGCATTGAATCGCCCAAAACCTTGTGAGTGACAACCCATTGGCCACCCTGCTTGGTGCTGCAAAAGTGTGTTTTTATTCCTTTGATTGTTTACAGCAATCATCCATGACAGACTCTGGCACAGCAGCCTCATCACATGATGGCCTATGTGCATCCATCTGTCCATAATGCAGGACCAACAGAGTCTGTGTTATAACTGCACACTTAATTATATACTGATTGTGTTTCAGAATTTTTACACAGAATTGCAACAATCCATGCTGTACCCAGTAGCAATGGAGGAAGGACACACACAATAGGTAAAGCTGGCATCAAAGGAAGCATGGCTCCAAGGTCACCACACCATTAAGATGGAGGTGTTGGCTGACATCATTACTTATTACCTCAGGCAAGACGGTGCACCTTTGTTAACAATGCAGGATGATAGCCAACATGTTTCCCTGGTGAACAATACAAGCCCAGACTCTGATAGGTATGCCAAATATGACAGGATTGTCATATATTCTGCATTTCCAAGTACTAATTTGGTCATCAAGAATATAAGTCATTAATCATTCACAACTATTCATAGCTGAACTGTTGCTGACTTATGTCCTCAATCTGTATGGAATCAAATGTGTGGAACTGCATGGCAAGATTGCTGTCAGGAACTGGCAATTTGCACTCAATGCCTTTCATAAATCTACTCACAGGACTGGTCCCCACATCCTAATTCTGTCAAATGTTGGTATGGTCAGATTGAATCTGGCTTGTGTGAACATCATGATCATGGTGGTGGGTTGTATTCATGCTTCTTCCACCCACACGTTCTCATATTGATTTTCAGGTTTCCACCTGGTCGGCGCTTGACAACAAACAATTGTGAGGTTGATTTTACTGTTTCCCATAGGCAAAACCAGTCTGCATCTATCAATTGCTCATGGCTCACACTCTGGACATATTTCTCAACAATTTAGCTTTTGCAAAAGGACACATTCATGATGTGTTTGTCAACTACCAGGCCAATGAGGATTTCCATAAGTCTTTTTTCAACAGAATAGCCTGCAATTACACTAACTATCCCTGGGCAATATGTTTTCCCATGATGAACCTGACATACTGTCTGTGGATGACCACGAATTAGATGAGGACTCTGGTTGAAAGGACAAGGGAAAGAAGGTGACTGGATCTAAGTACAAGGCTGTGAAGTCACCACCACAATCCCCTTCCAAAACTGGCCCACTCAAAAAGATGAAGAAGGCCTGAAAAGCCTCATCAAACAAGGCCATTGAAGACATCACCTGTAACACCAAGGGGAAAGGGAAAGCCACCAGCGGTGACATGAACATCAAGCCTGACCCATCCACCATTGTTGCAGGCACAAACAAACATCAGGGTAAACCAAGACTGAAACCAAGGGTCATGGCTCCCACACCCCCACCCACACCTGCACCTCCCATTCCCATTGTGTCTACACCTGCACTCATGCCTGCTGTTCCAGCTATGACTATGCATGCCCAGCCTCTCCCTCCTCCCTCCAGTTCTACAACTGCCACCCCTATTCCTGCTATGATCGTCCCTGATGTGGCATCTATGCCCAGCCCTCCCTGCCCCCAGGACCCCATTATGGTAGCTGTGGCACTTGACCCAAATTACTGGAAGGATCCTTATGAAATCAAGGCCAAATTCACCCCCACACTCGACAACATACCTCATCTCTCACCTCTGTTTTCATTGAGGAGCCCCACTCCTGAGCCTAATGCAGAATTGGTGCTGCCTCCTGCCAGGAAAGCCTTGTGCAAGAGCAGCAATAACAACAATTTCAACAATTCACTCGAGTTTTGTCCTGGTCATCCAACAACCTTTAGTGCTGGAGTTTGTGGTGCTCATGGTGCTTGGAACATTTGCAAAGCTTGCTGAGGGTAGTCATTTATCTCCTTATACATGTACCTAGCTGTAGCCTTCATCATTGCCTGTTTATTTCACATCTGTGAGTGAATGCTATGTTTGATTTGCTGAAAATGCCATCATGGACAATCAATGAAGCCCCTTGATATTCTGACAAGACCATTCTGCAAGTGGGCCACTCGACTCAATTGCACCTGTACTGTGTAGTACGTACCACACCTGTATGCACTTGCAGAGCCTCAGAGCTACTACACTGTATTATGTCACACAAAGTGTCCAACTACTGCTAGTACTAGGATTATGTGATGGGTAAGCATACTGTGTGTTAAATTGGGTTCAAGTTGGTCAACTTGAGACACTAGCTATTAGGCCTCGCGATGGCCTCAAATTGACTACTAGCCCTTAACTCTCCCACTTTCATATGGTTTACTGGCACCATTATTTTATTGCTGGGCCTGCTGCTGCATAGCATACATATGTACATAGTAACTTACAATGTTCCTTCAGATCCCACTAGTAGGGGCAATCGGAAGGTGATCTGATCATTTATTATGTTCATTGTTGCTACCATATCTTATGACATTACCCATAGGCTTGAAAACAAAGAATAACATCCCAAAAAACACATCACATGATAACAACAATATCAATATTGACACAGTAGTAATAAAAAATATTGTATACATGATGATTGAACACAAACAGAATACACATACAGGTCAGGCTGTTGTTAAACCAAAGTGAGAGTTTTCACGGGTTCCTATGGGGCCCAGGTTATTGCCCTACAGGTCCTCTCTATCTGTTAAGTCACCTATAGGTTAGGCCAGAAGGCTCACCAGGCCCAGCCTCCATTTGGGTCGCATAGAGCTCATTAGCCAATGATGAGAGGGCTTATTAAATAACTTGGTTGTTACAGATAGGGCATGGAAATTACCTTATTGGGCCTGGATTAGTGGAATATTTTGCAGACCAGTCATGCCAGTATTCCCTCAGGCTAACCCTAATACCTGAGATGAAGCAGCGATCTGAGTCAATGCAATCAAAGCAAGTCACATCTCCTGGCAAGTACTACTTCTAACAGCCACATAAGTGGAATAGTCTCAGCTCAGAGACTTGCTTACATGAAGTAAGTGCTGTTGACGAAATTATCAAAATAGACTGTCCAAAAGTTGTCAAGCGATGATGTTATATTATAACCCATCCTGCTGAGGCAGCAGTGAGCCTTTCAGGATTCCCTCCTCATACCCTCATACCTCCCAATACAACAGTCGTCACCATGGCTCAAAGACTTTACCCTAATGACCATCAATCCAACCCTGATCAATTGACTTTCAGGCAATTCATTCTTGAAACCCATGCTTTATATTTCGACATGGTCAACAATGTTGGCAAGGACAAGGATCATGAACTCAAGTTCTTGAAGTTTATCTTGGCTGGCCATAGTGGTTTAAACTTGCAAGGACAAGAGCATGTCAGTCTCAACACTTTGCAAGATCTCCCTCCTCTTGGCCACATTCATGTCACACACGACTATGATTTATTGATGGGTATCACCTTCAACCTTCCTTACAGGGTCACATTGGGCATTTGGCCTGTCCCCCCTTTCAAAGAAACCCTTTCCCAGAATAGTCACATCACCACTCCTGCCTTTAATCCAGAGGTATTGTCCTTTCCACTTGTTACTTTCTCCTTTCATCAATGATTCTTCGCTATAGGATCAGAGAGTCTTCATGCCAATGTATGCCATTCCAAACGTCCCTTTCAGCAAGGTCACCAATCATCACGTCATAAGACTCTTCTTCCCTTACATGTATGATCATCAGGAAACCAATGCCATTCCTTCTACTGATCTTGCATCCATTTATGATCATGCCCTTCACCCAATCATGCTTAACCTCATGCCCAATCAGGCTGGTCATTGGCTGGTCACATTCACCTAGGTTCTCTCAATGTTCCTTCCCATCTCCTCCCTGACTTGGCCAGAGATTTTCTCAATCAGATCTCTGCTCTTCAACCATACTTTCATGACACTTATTTTGGTCATGAACTGCGCAGCTGGAAAGGAGCTACTGTGCATGACCTGGTGGATGAAGACGATAGACAGGAAGGGCTAGCCGATCTCACCAACCTTTTAGACATGGACCTCACAAACCAGCAGCTTTGGAATGTTGATGTTGCACTGGAGTTCAGTGTCCCTCACCATATCATCACTTGGCGTGTAGACATACATGAAAGAATTATTCACTGGATCCTTCCTGACATTCAAAACATCGATTGTGTTACAAGTTCCAAATGGTTCTATCACAACAAGGCCATGCATTTGCAGGATATCGCCAGCTTTTACTGGGCCCCATCCTAGCAGCAGGGTCACAGTGTCAGGTATATTCAGGCATATACTATTGAGAAGGCCATGTTGTACCAGCATCACAATGGCCTCTTTTCTCTGCACAGCCCTGAAGAACTCCTGTACAAACCCTGTCATCAAAAACTGTTGCAAGCCTAGGACAAGCAAAGCAAAATTTTGCAGGTGTGTGTGGGAGGTACTGTAAGTGAACAGCAAGACAGCTGTGCAAGGCTGGAAATTCGAGTGCCCCTCTCAAGGGTGGAAGACATGCTGTTAGACCCTCTTCAAATCACAGAAGCCATGATCATGAAAATCCCTTCCAGGGAATGGTGGTAAGCATCCCAACTCACAATCAACTGATATATTTAACCTCCTGTTCTACATAGGTATTTCAAATGTTACCATCTGGCTGGTATTTACAGGGTGCTCGACAACATGATAAAAGGCCCCAGCAAGGATCGCACTGTAGAACAACACACTTGACTGTGGTGGGACAGCCAGGAGATGTGTGGGGGTCTGAGGTGTGATATGCTTGTCCCCAAAGAGGGTCATAAACAGGTTAGTGATGGCTCGGGCAGAAGGGGAGAGGAGGAGAAGGTGTTTACAAGGGGGCCGAAGGTAGGCCAGACCGCGTGAAAGTGGACTGGTCAAGTACCGGTTGGTCAGGAGTGCAGGAGATGGTCAACAAGCCCAGTAGTGGACTCGGATGTGCGGTAAGATGAAGGGAATTGTACCTGGGGCTCATGGGATTGAATGGGTGCAGAGGGATGCATTTGGAATGCGGGGTACAAACTCTTTATAGTCTGGGAATTGCCCAGGACTGTGTAGTTACTGTAAATAAGGTGCGGAACACTAAATACTAGGTATCCAAATGTCAATAAACACAAGATGGTCAAAAGGGGTGTTACTAAAAGTGGAATAAAGTTAGACAAGCCAGTCTACCATGGGAACCGGGTTCCCAGGACTCTGGAAACCAGTAATATGGACCAGTCCTGACTGGTTGAGCACAGGAAACATGGCTAGAGGGCCTCAGAAAGTTGGGATCCCCACCTAGAGCTGAGCAGAGCTCTACAGCACCTGGGACTCCTCACTTGTGCTTGGTGTGCTCATGATATGGATTCTAAACAGAGCTTATCGCACTCTGTGAGGAAACTTCCACACCTTGGCACAGGAAGCAAGCCGGCACCTGCTTGACGATCCAGAATTCAATGCTGAGGATGACCCAGATGCTCCCACCCATCCCCTCATGTATGCAGGTGGAGTATATTTCCTTTGCAATATCAAACATGATCAGGCCTCTCACAGCTTCTAGATCACATATGGAAAGGAGTTTAGCACAGATGCCATTATTCATGTCTACAAAATGGGCTCATTGGCTGAGATCTGGCACCATCTGGGTGTTGTACATATTGAGCGAGGCAGAAGGAAAGTCCATGCTAGCAGGACTCAGACTCGCATGGCACACACCATGACTTTTGTTGATGTTATGAGGGATGCCAATTATGAACTACGAATGGTAGATAATTGTCTTGACAACATGAGGATTGTGCAAAGGGGACAGATGCAGGGACAGGACATCGAGTATTTCCATCAACAGGGGGGTGGCAATAGACAACCCAGTAATGATGCTCCCAGTGAACATGTCCTTGCCACGGAGGTACACAAGATCTTGGAACAGTTTTATTATGACATGCTTGCAGAATCTCCAAACCACCGATGTGCTCAGGAAGGTGCATGGACAAACATTCCTCCAGTTCTCCATGAACACCTAGCTGTTGAAGAACTATATACTCAGCTACATTTTCCCTTTTACCATCGCCAGTACACCCTGTGCACCCCAGAACAATAGGTGGCCCAGTTCAGTTCCTCCCTGCTGAAGTCGTCACTTGCCCGGGTCAAATTTTCAAAAAAGTGAGGTACTATGAGAGATACACTGCCCTCATAGGTGATCTTACTGTTTAGAGCAAGCAATGCTAATGGAAGACTCTGAAAAATACATTCAATACCCTTGCTTGGGTTCCATGTGCCATGTCTGATTGCATGTGGAACATGAAGGAGACTGGAGGTCAGTGGCAACATCTTCCATCTAATGAAGAATCCCAAGGTCAAGGAGTGTCACCTGTGGCCACCTATGCTAAGACCTGCTCCACGTCCAGAAGAACTGGTGGAAGAGGAGAAAGAGGAAGAGGTAGTGGACGATGCTGAGTATTGAAGTGTAGTGAGTGTGACATAAATTGATATTGAGATTGAGACATGACAACAGATGTTGATTACACCCAGGTCATAATGTAACCATAATAAACCATGGGCCAGGTGACAGGCTTTGCATTCCCCTTTGAAGCCAATAAACATGGAACCATCAGACATGTATGTATCTTTTTCGTTCGTCCTTTTACTTGTTGAATCTTATATTATATTTATGTATGTAGGTTGCATTCTCTAGTACCCCCTTCTCCAGTCTCCTCTTCAATGAACAAGACCCCCCACAAGCTCCTTGTTACTTCAACAGGACCTCTTCAACTCTGGGATCACAATGTGCTTCAGTGGGTATGTGGAGAATCCCTCGCAACTATACGAACTGCTACCATTGTCAAGCTCCTGCCTACAAGAGAGGAGGTGATAGGTGGCATAGGAGCCGGTGGTAAGAATGAAAGCTTTTGGAGCAGGCTCGTGAGACAAGTTGGGAATACCAAGGTACAATTGCACCTCTGTGTTGAACCGCATCACCATTCCCTACCCTGACACTTCTGTCCTCAGAACTTGCCTCACTACATCATTCATTTTGTCACACAATTCATGACCAGCTTGTATGCATCCCCATCTTCCCCAATTTCACTAGCTTCCTCTGGTCTCTCTATGTCAGCCGTACCCCACTTTGTCCCTAGCCGTTCACCTGCTTCATCTAAAACACTTGTTCACAATCCTTTTTCTTTCTGCCAGCTACCTATCACTTCGATGGCACATGGGAAACTCTTTGCATTGGATACCTCAATGGGTGCAATTGTATGGAGTTGAATCCTTGGGCTTGGGTGGG
Organism: Boletus patriciae; assembly: GCA_038093075.1. NCBI lineage: Eukaryota > Fungi > Basidiomycota > Agaricomycetes > Boletales > Boletaceae > Boletus > Boletus patriciae. The sequence continues at coordinate 1,922 of JBBPRK010001767.1, read as the reverse complement.
CAAGCCAGGTCGGTGGGAGGATTGTGCCTGTGAGGGCATTCACAGTATACAGAACTGAGACAGGAGTAGACAATGGAGTCCCTGAGGGCCGATATGGAATTATATTGATCATGCAGAGAATTGCTGACAATGTGTGTACTCTTTTTTTTTTTGTTGCATTCCGGCCGTGGTTGTCTATTTTATCGATTTGGGAGTTGGGTAGTCATTGGTGGACACCATTATTTTCCACTTTGACCCTCTGATGGGAAAGGATATAAAGATTGTCACATCTACAAATGATGAAACTGAAAATCCCCACTGACTTCTTTCTAGGCAACAAGCAAAGAACACTAACTAGAATGCTCTCCAGACAACTGCTTTTGCCTCCACAGATAGAACACTAGAAGCTAGGGAAATATGGTCTCCTAGGTGAAACAGTTCCAGTAACACTAGGATTGAGTTGGTGAGTAACTTAGTGTACCAGTAGTGTGGATTGTTCACTGATCCTCAACAAGTGTTGGTAAGATCAGAATTGAAGATGCTTCAGACTAGGTGTCTGGTGCGAATAAGTTTGATTGGGCAGAAAGTGTAGCATAAAAATATCCTGGTGGTTAGTCAGCAGCTTTGTGGAGGCTACTCTGATGATATGCTGCTATGGTGAGTTGTTCACACAAGTCTCTTAGTTCACATGAATTGGTTTCCTAACTCAATTGTATTGCAAATGTAAGGAGTTGTGGTTTCAAGCGTAGTAACTGAACTACCTCTTATCCCCTAGGGTGGATAGTCAGTTGAAGAAGCAAGGGTTGCAATAGAACTAATGGGGATACATTGCTGGGGATCTGTCCTTTTGTTGCCTGATTTAGGGTTTTCTCCCAAAAGGGTTCTCCTATTTCACTCGTCCTGACTTTGGGTACGAGTCTTTATTCCTAACAACTATCTGGCAGTGCTAATGCTATGGAAATTGCCTACTCCAGGTCCTCTGTTGGGTACCTGTTAGGGGAAGTTCAAATATGGGGTGAGGCTAAGGTATGTGGCTTTCTGTGCCTGTGTCTACCTGGGTCTACCTTCTTCTACTTAGGTGTGCCTGCTTCTTTTGGGGGCTTAAAACACTCTCCGTATATACATAATTTATGGTGGCAGTGCCAGCCAATCAAGAGTCTGGACTGCTTATTAATGCCAAGAGATTGCTGACCAATTCAAGTCATATGACTCAAAATGACTCATACTGACTCATGCTGTGCAGGGCTGTACTGTGCCTGGTCAATCTTTCTCTGACACTTAGCTATGTACTTACTAATGAAAAGGATATGAAATGAATCATTCTGCTATGTAGCAGGAGGGTGGTATAAGAGGTCGAGTGGGAGTAAATATTTGATTTCTCCATGACCTATGGTCAGAAATTGGAAGTAAAAATAGCTATAGATAGCCGATACTATTGGCCATCTGACCTTAAATTAGCTAAGCAGTCGGACCGTGGGAAAGGTGTCAAATATGGAAACTCGGGTCTGATGTATGTCTGTAGTAAGTAGTACTAGTAAATTGGATGTGGAGAAATATATTCATAACTCCTCTATCCTTTGATGGAATGGTATGAAACTTTGGGAGTAGGTAGACTATACTAATAGTCATCTATCCCTTTTGTGTTGAGGGATTCCACTTATAAGATGATGGTGGAAGTTCACTCATTCAGGTATAACGTCTGACTTTGCATGGAACTGGTTCCATGCAGGTCACCACATCAGTGTTAAAGATGCTGATGGCAGATGGGTTAGCACTTTGGAAGGTGTGGATGCAATTGCCAGGCCATTGATAGATGTATTCCTTGTGCTGGATGGCAAGGATACAATTGGGGTGTTGGATGGGTTCTTGCAGGTTGGTTTGATCCCTGTCGTTGTGTCTGTTGTGTACTCCTCGTCTAACTGTGCTGATTAGGTCCAACTTTA
>JBBPRK010001766.1:0-10661 GCA_038093075.1 Boletus patriciae | reverse complement strand
CGCTCAAGTAACTCCTTTGCTATAACCAAGGTACCTACCAAGAGTCCTAGTAAGTCTCCACTAGGAACGCACTCCCTTCCTGTCCCTGCGCAATCGAGGTCCTAGCGATCTCGATAACGAGATGCTCGCCATTCGGTGCAAATGCCACGGCCTCTAGGATACTGCCGCCGTCAATTTCGATGAGCGGGGAATCCCCTTGTCCAACGGTTAGCATAAATGCAACCCATTTCCCCAGTACGCACCGGTCATTCTCGAGGACGTGGTCATCAGCGACACAATCGTAGCAGAGTAATGGAGGGAGTCAACGAACAAGCTGTCGTCTACACCGCCCCCCATCGATATAGATAAGTGCACAGGTTCCATCCCCGTGTTTTCGGTGCTTGTTCACGCGGGCCGCATTTCCACCGAGGGATCATTCCCAAATCTTTCTTCCACCAACCCGGCCGTCAGGACAATATGCAGCCGACAATTCGTCACCCATTCCGTGCTACGGCGCGCGTCAATATCAGATATATATGCTCTAGACAATTCACGGGTTTCCGTGTCCAGATAGCGAATGTCCTGCTCCACTGAACAGACATACAATCAATCGTATGCATTCGGAATCCTCACCTGGTTCACAGGCGAGTTCTTGGGCCGGTATCATGCTTAACACACACTCCCACTCCACCGATTGGATCACTCGTAACCATCATTCCAGCTCCACATAGGCGAGACACTACAGCACTCCTTGCACACCGTCCGCGAGCAAGGAATTCATCGGGCTTGCCCGACTTCGGTGACCTGTATCCCAATCTATCCGCCCTATCGCTTTTTTCATTGCTTGTCGCACGGCCTCTGTTCCCTGCACAGTCGTTGGTTCGCTGGCCAGTAGGCTCCTCATTCATTCTTGCCGTCGCCTGCAACAGTAGCTGGCTTTGGCTTTACAATTGGGGTAGATCAGCATGTCAAGGCTGTCGATGGACACTGAATGACCTTCATTCTTGGGGTGTCCAAAGGATGAGCATGCAGCCTAGCTGACTCTCATTCCCGTCGAGTAATCCCTTCTGACAGGGACACCTCCACAACGACGCGTAAATTAAGGCGTTTGGGTTGGGAGGGTGTCGCTTCGGGGTTGGCCGTCACCCCCTGGCTTGCATGGGTTCCTGCAGTCGCTTTCTCAACGTCCATGCGAAAGGTGTAAGAAGAATGAGTGGGAGAGCCGGAGCGGAAGTTGGACCGTAGAGCAGGAGGCGCTGACGATTGAGTCAAAGGCAGCGATGTCAAGACATTGCATACACCCATTAGTCTGTAATCCTATTCACTGTTGCCAGTACTCTGCGCGCCGGTACTCGCTGGAGGGAGACTTGCAACGAGTTGCGTATATTTGGGTGCTTGTTCTTGCCTTTTTCATGCCCTCGTACTTTTCGTCGTGGTTCCCTCGCAAAGACAACCCAGACACTGCCTCTACATCCCAGTCGCACAATACCCCGACCGTTGTCGACACGAGTCCCATCGCCAGTCCTGGCTCGGCGCGCTACAATGACACCGTCACGCCAGCGACCCACTTCTGTCTCGTGTTCGCCCTCGGGGCCGCGTCAGGCGCTGGAGTACTACTCGCATGGCGTCGCTGGGGAATGAGGCTTTCGACCGCCCAATGGGTCACCCCCAACGAACTCGCGCGACGACGATGGATACGCGGCGTAGTCACCAGGTAAGACCCGCTTTCACGCCCATCACCATGCACCCATCGTCAATGCCAACGCCATCCTACGGAAACAAACCACCATTAGCACAGCGTCGGGGACGCGGACGACTTTCGGTTGTATCACACCCCAGGGTTCGGTTGGCGATGGCCACTCAAGATCAGGCGCGCGCCGACGAGGCGGAAAGGTGGGTTACCCTATCACTCGTGTGCTATCCCTCGCGACGGTGCGGTGTTTTCGGGTGATAGATTTGAAAGATCAAACGATACATGTTCGGATCGGGGGGGTGGACGCACCCGAGGTACACATCACGCGCAGCTCATCGGAGGCATTGCTCCTGACGGTACCGTTCACAGGGTGTTCATTACGGTCGTCCCGGACAACCCCACGCCGCAGAAAGCCTGACATGGCTCAGGGAACGGATCCTGGGAAAAACCGCCCACTGCCAGTTCACCCGTAAAGACCAGTACTGAGTATGGCCGCGTCGTGAATTGGTTGCCCGCTCTACGGATGTCACATTTACTCACGCTGTTGCACAGGTCGAAATACCACTCGTATTCTATCCCCTGCGACAATGCGGTGTTTTGTGGTGATAGATTTGGAAGGACGTATCGTCCGCTTGCTGTACCTCAATCGTCATGACAGGGTCGGCCATCGCCAGAAAACGACACACTATCGACAGTTTACCTGAGAGACGGGCTGGCCACCAGACCAAGTTCATCCGGCCGCAGCCCCCAAGTTACAGACAATTGATCCAATCGACCTCGACACAGGACGTCGAACGTTCGACCCATCTCACGCTTCGAGTTGAAAAACTCGTGTATGAAGTCATCCAGACGGCCTATCGTGCGTTCGACGTCCATCCCGACACCTTTACAGCTGCGTCCGGGGTCGAGATGACGTGTACACGGGTCTTGGCAAGCAGTTGAGTGTCTAGTGAGATAGCCGCAAAGGTTGCGGTTTGACGCTGATCACGGGGATTTATCCCAGACACAGGAGGGTCGAGATAGTGCGTGGCAGAAATCCAGTGTATATACGAGCGGTGACTGTCCGTGAAATGGTACTACGATGTGCAGAATGAGATCAGAACGAGGACTCGGATAATGTAGAGAGATAGAACAGCGTATAATCAATGATATCGACTACGCCAGGAGAGGACCGAAGAAGTGACAGGGCGAGAAACTACAACTACGAAATGATACTCACGAGAGCGGAAAGGAAAGAGACACGGGAAAATTTGAAGGCTACGTGCCGATAGCAAATCGTTATAACACATCCAGCGTACGCACGCTGTCTACCAGCCTGTTTAATATCGCAGGCGTGATCTCCTCTACCTGGACGGTGATCACACTCTCCGTAGCGACCCTCCTATATGCTGCAACATTGCTGAGGTTCGGTGTGAGCAGCAGCGCACCGAAGGGTTGTCTCAGTCGAGCAATGACCTGGAGCGCTCGCATCTGCTTGTCCGTCTGCGATAACGATGAAGGGGGCCGGAGAGACGCTGCGTCTCCAGGAAGTGTGGTGGTCCGTCCACCAAATGGTCGCCCGAGGCGAGCAACGAGTCGTGCTGCTCGTGTTTGGGGGGCGGTAGATGGGATCGAAGGGCCAGGGAACAATGGCAACTCGCCTAGTATCGAAACCCGGTCGTCTGTATTCTCTTCGCGTATCGTCTCTAGGACACTTCCCACAGGCTGTCGGTCGAGGAGAAAGTCAATCCAAGGATGAACGAGATAGAGAGAACCGAATCGAGAGAGATCCTCCTCGGTCTTGATCTCCACAACCCCGATGGCTGTCTGTGCGCGGAAGACATGTCCCGACCTGCTCCGAGAGGTAGATAAACGCCCGAGTTTGAAATGGAGGCATGGCAGTTTCATCCGCTGTCCTACGAACGACGGCACAGGGAGGTCATGGAGTCGATCATACAATCTCACGATTAAGGACAAATTGAGTGAAGGACTCCGCAATCTGACCGTTATCCCGTCCATTTCGGCACGTTCGAGGGCCAGCGGGATGTGCGTTGTTGGCAGTTGGTCGAAGACAGCAATGTTGGCAGGTAGGCAGGTATTGAAGCTGCCTGAACGCCCAGTCCATGCAAGGATACTCGGATCTCCCGAGCTCGTGAGTAGCTGCGCCAAGAATCGCCCAAGTGCCTTGTCCGCCTCACCATATGTAGCCTGCAAGGACATTGAAAATATTCCAAGCAACGAGTAGGCTTCGTCCTCGATCCTTGTCGTTTTGCGTGCCGAAGCTAGACGAAGCTTCTCACGTATATCATCCAAACCTGGTCGGAGTGCCATCAATGCTCGTGCCGACACGCCGGTTGCCTCCTCCATTTCCGAGATGATCTCGGGCGATTCCTTGTGGTTGGGAATATCGAGGTTCAGGTACGGCTTCCAGTCTTCGGTGTAGAACCGGACGACCTTGGAAGCATGATATTCCTGGAATGTCCAAGCCCGTGTGTTCCAAATGCTCCTCATCAGATCACCCCGCTTCGACGGAGAGCGGACACCTCGCAGTAGCACGACTGTCAGGGCCGAACCCTCGTACCACTTGAACATCGAGACAAGTGCCTCTTGAAGCACGACGTGATCTCCCTTGTTGATACAACATGTATCACTCCATGCCCAACGGAACCCAGAATCCCGCACGATCTTGCAAAACATTTGCAGCTTGTCGTGAGTGAGAGACTCGTCGAGATCGTAAACCATGATCCGTATCACTTTTTCGAACAGCGGTTCGTTGTCTTCCCACTTGTGCGAAAACGTGGCATAACGGTAGTATTCCGCAACTTCGCACTCAATGCGGACATGATCAATCTGTGTGGTCATGGAGGAGATCAACTCCGGAAAGATTGGCTGTGATTCGAATGAGCATGCTTGCTCAGACTTGTCGAGGAGACGACCAGAATCGGTGTTCAGGAGCACTAGCGGGGATTCGCGAATAGAATTCTCAATGGCCACGCGAATGGCTGCCTTCGTCTGTTCCGGAGTTACATATTCGCGACGACGCTCTACGAGACAAGATCAATACACAAACATCGGCATGATGTCGATGTACTCACCACGAATTTGGGGATCAGGTGACTGCGAAATCTTCAAGAGCATCGTCTCGAACGTGGCTATGGCATCGTCATAACGTCCTGCGCGGTGCAAAGCTGCATGTTTCCTCTCGTGGCCCCATGGCGACAACGGATCGAGCGTAATCACCTGATGATGATGGGTCAACAAGACCAGGCCCCCATGAGATAAGAATGATGTACCTGGTTTGCATCGTCTAGAGCCTGCTTCCACGATCCCGTTGTCACATGTGCCTTGCTTCGCTTGGTGAGAATGCGTTGCGGGGAGGGGGGATTGATGGACAATGCCGTCGAGTAGTGGGAGATGGCCACATCGTATCGCTGGGCATCCACTGCTGTATCTCCGAGATGCTCCAGTTTCTTGCAGGAACGCTGCCTGAAGTCTGACAGAAAACGGTACGTAAGCGACGACGCCCACGGAACGCGCAACCCACCAAGAGCCCATTCCGAGTGTTCACCATCCAGGTTCGTCTCTCCTCCAAATTCAGTCACCATTTGGTGGAAACACTCGGCCGCATCCGTCACGCGGTCTGTCGTTTCGAGATGGTCGCAGAGAGCCCAATAAATCATGAATCGCGGGGTTGTAAACTCCGGGCCAACGGAGTGTCAGGCGAACGGGGGACACCAGAACAAAAGGGGGTACTCACATTGACAGCGGAAACCAGGGCATCTCTCCACGAACCGCCTGTCAATTTTGATTTTGCCCACTCCCTCAAGACCGGCGTGGGGGACGGTGAATGGAGGGTTGTGTCACGACTGCTCTCGGAAGTAGAGAGATATCGGTTGAAGAAATCTGTCGCGAAATGTTGAATGTATAGCGGAGGAACAGGGTAGCACGACTTGCCAGAAACCCAGGTAACAATGGGTCCCGTCACATAGACCGCTTTGTCAACTGTGTTTACTACATCCAGTAGCGAGTCGCCTGCCTCCTTGATGCGACCGGCGGCATACAGGGCTTCGCAAAAACGCTGTCGAATTGTGATGCCCAAGTCATCGAAGCTCCATCCAGATATCTGTCCAAGATCGCAAATCATTTCGACGGGCTGCAATAGCCACCAGCGAACTTACCAGCGACACCACCGAGAGTGCCGGACTCTCGTAGGATCGCATTTGAGCTCGTGCACGCTCGAACGATTGTGTTGCATCCTCGTAGTCGCGACTCTCCATGCGCGAGTTTCCAAGTAGAAGGTACATATATGCCTGTCAGAAACGTCAGTGGTCATATTCCCCGCACGGTAGAGCGTGTGCACGTGCCTGAACCACATAGCATATTGAGTCGAACCGCGGCGCACCGATGAGGTCGTCTACGCGGGATATCGCGTCGTCATGCTCTCCTGCCATAAACACGACGATAGCCTGGGCAATATGGTAGCTGAGGGCAGCCAAGTTGTGTGCATGCGATGCATACCTTGATCAAAAAAAGAAATGTGACGTGTTTCGGGTAGGAGCGCACGAATGCAATGTCGCACGTCCGATAAGCCTTGTGCTTTTCCCCGTTACCGACAAGGGCTACACTCTTTGCAATGTAGCCAATGGTGGATGGCTGAATTTCGATGGACTCGATGTAAATTAGTGACGGCGCGTGGGAGAGCAAAGCAAGACACACCTGTGTAGCATCGGCAATGGCAGCATCCCACTGGCGCAGACGTGCTCTCACGAGAGAGCGACTAGCGAGAGCGTGATGACTTGGATTCCGAGAGTCGTGAATTGCTGCGGTCAATAATGCGTCCGCGTCTGCGAGTTGATCGTGCTTCCAAGAGTGGAGCGCAGCGTCGTCGATCTGAATGTCTGGTTCCCGGAATGTGGGGTGTAGGCTTGACAAAGGGGTTGGATCCTACGGATCCAAGCAAGACAGCTGTTCATATGCACGACAATCCAACGAGACAGGACACTTACAGTGAACCGGGACAGATTATTGATGGTGATGTTCCCGTCCTCTCCACCAATTGCAAGAAACCGGTCATCTGGTGAGAGTGCGATTGAACGGATGTCTCGAGGGTGTTGGATGAGACCGAGCTGGGTGTGTGTCGCCGTGTCCCAAAATGTAACGGTATGTGATGTTGAGTATGCGATGAATTCCCCATGCTTTGGTAGAGCGATGCACGAGGAGGGGATGCTGCTGGGAACTCGCCATTCGGAGACTGCTGACCCTGTGGATGCTTCGAATTGCGTGATATTTCTGTCGGATAGGACCAAGAGGTGGTTGTCGAGCCAGAGGAGACCAGTGTTGTACCACGGTGTTACTTCTACTGAGATGTCCACGAGCAAGCGGCCATCGTTGCTATCCCAGACTCGAACGGAATTTTCGGTGGCTGTCGCGATCCGATCCCCTTGTGGAGAATACTTGGCTGCTACCACCGAACCATCGTGTTTGAGTGTTCGTACTCGTTTGCCAGTGGCAATACCCCAGATGGTGGTTGTGCCGTTCCTCGACCAGACGAGTCGAGTCGAGTCGGGCGAGAAATCGACTCCGCGGACGATGCAGTAATCCGACTCCCTGTGCAAGAAGACTGTTTCGTCTGTCTTTGTGTCCCACACAAACACGTCGCCCCGGCCTGTCCCCGCTGCGATCCATCTGCCATCCTTGGACACAGCGAGACACTGGACACGTGTCGCTTCCAATGTTGCCATTTGTTTGCCGTCTTCCACTCGCCACACTCGAGCGTCCTCCCAACCACCGCTGACGAGATACTCGCCATTCGCTGCAAATGCCACTGCCCGCACGCCGTTGCCGCCGTTGATTTCGATCAGCGGGGAACCATCTTGTCCAACGGTTAGCATAAATGCAACCCGTTTCCCCAGTACGCACCTGTCGTTCTCGAGGACGTGGTCATCAGCGACATAATTGTAGCAGATCGATGGAGGGAGTCAAGGAACAACCTGGCGCATTCTACCCATTGCCCTTCATGGATATAGACCAGTGCACAGGTTCCATCACCTCGTGTTTTCGGTGCTTGTTCACGCGGACCGCGTTTGGGCCACCGAGGGATCGTTCCTTCACCAACTTGGCCGTCAGGACAACATGCATAGGATCATTTATCTGCGAGGCCGACAATTCGCCACCCGTTTCGTGCTACCGCGCACTTCAATACCAGATATATATGCTCTAGACAAATCACAGATGTCTGCATCCAGATAGTGAATGTCCTGCTCCACTGAGCCGACATACAGGGGTTCGTGTGCATTTGGAATGCTCCCCTGGTTCACAACTTGAAGTGGGTTCTTGAACCGATATCACCCCCACGATGTACGTATACCTCAACCCGTGCTTAACATGCACTCCCACCCTGCACAGTCCACCAATTGGACCACTTCATCAGGCTTACCCAACTTCAGCGACCTATACCCCAATCTATCCGCCCTATCGCCCTTTTCGTTGCTTGTCGCACGGCCTCTTGTTACAGACATGAATGAGAAGCCTACTGGCCAACGAACCAACGACTTTTACATTGAGGTAGGTCAGTGTGTCAAGACTGTTGATGGACACTGAATGATGTTCATTCTTGGTGTGTCCAAAGGATAAGCACACAGCCTAGTTGACTCTCGTTCCCGTCGAGTGATCCCTTCTGGCAGGGACACCTCCACAACGACGCGTAAATCAAGGCGTTTGGGTTGGGAGGGTGTCGCTTCGGGGTTGGCTGTCACCCCCTGACTTGCATGGGTTCCTGCAGTCACTTTTTTCTCAACGTCCATGCGAAAGGTGTAAGAAGAATGAGTGGGAGAGCCGGAGCGGAAGTTGGACCGTAGAGCAGGAGGTGCTGACGATTGAGTCAAAGGCAGCGATGTCACGACATTGCATATACTCATTAGTGTTTAATCCTATTCACTGTTGCCAGTACTCTGCACGCCGGTACTCGCTGGAGGGAGACTTGCACCGAGTTGTGCATATCGGGCGCTGGTTCTCACCTTTTTCATGCACCTCCCACACGGCTGCAGTTGTTGATGCCCTCGTACTTTTCGTCGTGGTTCCCTCGTAAAGAGAACCCAGATACTTCCTCTACATCCCAGTCGCACAATACCCCGACCGCTGTCGACACGAGTCCCATTGCCAGTCCTGGCTCGACACGCTACAATGACACCGTCATGCCAGCGACAAACTACTGTCCTGTATTCGCCCTCGGAGCCGCGTCAGGCGCCAGAGCATTACTGGCATGGCGTCGCTGGGGAATGAGGCTCTCAACCGCACAGTGGGTCACCCCCAACGAACTCGCGCGACGACGATGGGTACGCGGCGTAGTCACCAGGTAAGACTCCGCTTTCATGACCATTACCATGCACCCATCGTCAATGCCAACGCCATCCTACAGAAACAAACCCATCATTCGTGCCGACGAGGCGGAAAGGTGGGTTACCCTATCACTCGTGTGCTATCCTTCGCGACGGTGCAGTGTTTTTGGGTGATAGATTTGAAAGATCAGACGGTACATGTTCGGATCGCGGGGGTGGACGCACCCGAGGTACGCATCACGCGCAGCTCATCGGAGGCATTGCTCTTGACGGCACCGTTCACAGGGTGCTCATTGCGGTCGCCCCGGACAACCCCACGCTGCAGAGAGCCTGACATGGCTCAGGGAACAGATCCTGGGAAAAACCGTCTATTCCCGATACGGTAGTAGAGGGTTTTGGGGTGAAGTTATGAGTTCGCTTTCACAGCCCGATGTCCATCTTACATTTATGTTTATTTATATGTACAGGAATCCTTAAAATGGGAGTGATCGATCGACTTTGTGCTCTTGCGGCCTATTGTTTCATGTTGGAGGATAAGTTGCTTGTGGCCATTTGCACCTTTCCCTCCACCGTCATGCTTCTGAACAATCATGCCGTCAACGATGATAGCGTCGACCATTGCCTCGTTTCTGTCCACCATCGCCCCATTCCCCACATTAATCCTGTGTTGAATACTAGGGCGGTCATCCGGGCGGAATTCTGTGGGAGGTGCTCTACGGCAGACACTCCTGTGGATGTTGCTGACATTCATTGTGACCTCGTTGTCGCCGGTTGTGAGTGCTCCCCTCTATTTCGTGCTGTCATTGACAATCATCCTGTGGCGATCATGTTGTTCCCTTAGCCTCCCAAGCAATGGCGAGGCACGGCGCGAAGCCGTGCCGAGCCATTGCTGGCCCATCTGCCTTTCTAGCATCCATGCTCAGATGAACATAGATTAGGCTACAGTCAGTTCGGGTAGAAGCCATGAGCAGTATGTACTATGCTCTATTTTTAAGTAATTCCATGTACTGCGACTGGTTCACTGGCATGAGTTGTATGACATATAGTAGGCCGAGCTTCACCGTAGCGGGGGTTGCCTCGGATGTGGCGCGTTATCTGTTATTGCCAGTTCATCCGTAAAGACCAGTATGGCCGCGTCATGAATTGGTTGCCTGCTCCACGGATGGCACATTTGTTCACGCTGCTGCACAGGTCGGAATACCACTTGTATTCTATCCCTCGCGACGATGCGGTGTTTTGTGGTGATAGATTTGGAAGGACATATCGTTCGCTTGCTGTACCTCGATCGTCATGACAAGGTCAGCCATCACCAGAAAAAGACACATGGCATCGACGGTTTACCGCAGAGATGGGCTGGCCACCGGACCAAGTTCGTCCGGCCGCAGCCCCCAAGTACGGACGATTGATCCGATCGACCTTGACACAGGACGTCGAACATTCGACCCATCTCACGCTTCGAGTTGAAAAACTCGTGTATGAAGTCATCCAGACGGCCTATCGTGCGTTCGACGTCCACCCCAACTCCTTTACAGCTGCGTCCGGGGTCGAGATGACATCAGGAGAAACACAAGACCCCGATAATTTTTGGGATTTTCAATCAGCACTTTCTTTATTGTGAACAGTTTACATTGTCATGTATGCTACATATTTCAATATATTTAGATGATCTATCT
>JBBPRK010001765.1:0-10668 GCA_038093075.1 Boletus patriciae | reverse complement strand
TGTGCATCAAGCACTGCCATAAAGAAGGCACTGCCTTAATGAAAAGTGAAAGGTTAACATGAGGCATGTGGGAAATGAATGAAAGAAGCATAGAAGTGCACAGCACTGATGTGAAATAGGAGTCGTGCACTGCACGAGGTAAAGGGCAGGCGCAGGCCTGGTGTGAAGGCAGCGTAGCTGTCATGAGACTAAGGGGGATCTTATCAGTCAAGACAAGAGATAAGATAAGAAAGAAAAGAATGAAACGACAAGTCCGTTATGTTAGGCGCTAGGGAGCGACCGTAACAAGGGCAAGATGAGTAACACTTGGGATATCCCGTTTTCGTTCGTTCAGTACTTGATAAACAACCTAGGTAGCCCCTTGATCAACCCACATGTCAGGACCGATACCAGCGTCGCTCCGTCATCCTGCAACAAAAATAAGTGACATCAGAGCAAATTGTAACGTGAGGCAAACCTTTCTCGTGGCTACCTTCACCAGTTTGGCACGACGATGCCACAAGCACCTCGAGCAGCATGCTTTCCTCCACTTCCAATAACCGCCATGGAGGATCCATGGTGTTTCATGCAGACTCGTTGAGTAAATTATAATCGAATGAATCCATGTACATGACAAGTATGTAGCACCTTGGAACACCATGTGCGTAGCGGGGACCGGGAGTACTTCATGGTCAACATCTCGTAAACTAAGTAGTGACTCTAGCCCACATCTCATATTCTCCAAAAGGTCACTGTCGATCTGACCGATCGTCCCTTGTAAGATGCTGTAGAGGAACTCGCAGATTCAAGTTTTATGGAACTGGAATTGGGCGAAGTATTCAGGGTGGACGTCAGGGGCAGATAAGGGCCACTGAGTGTAGTGGTCCAACTTGAGAACGAGCTACAATGAATAAGTATTTATCAGACAGACCAAGCAAGGTACTTACGGCGGCAAGAACAAACGAAACCGTCTCAACGGTAACAGAGTCAATGCTCACAAAGTGAGACCAGGGATGTTGTTGAGGGATGACCGAGAAATAACCGGCGGAATCGGGAGTACACAGTGCGTGGATGTCAATATTGCACGTTACTGGGTCGGAGAACCACAGGACCTACCATAAAATAAGGTGAAACTAGAGTGATAGAATTAAAAAAATGCCATTCACACGAAAGCCCAAAGAACCATGGAGGAATCGATGCCAGTGGGTGTAGCCCCAATGGGGGTCCCACTGGACCAAGCTCCGTATCCGGAGCACGGAAGCCTCTGTTGGAACGTCAATGTCAGGGACCATGCCGTAGCGGGGGTACCTGTGGGTGGTGTCCCGCAGAGATGGAGAGATTAGCTTCCGGGTAGATGGGCGAATATGCGAAAAAAAGATGGTAGGAACATTTGTGAGTTGGCTGCAGAACAGGTCATGGAACGTTAGGTCTGCAAGTGAAGAGCGAAATTCCGGGACTGATGAACCGATGGACAGCCCTGCAACTGCTCAGTGTAAGATCGTCAAAGCTTTTGTATTTAAGAAGTAACTACTTACCTTCGTGTGGGATCCAAGTGGGGTTGTTGCTCAGTGTTCGAAGCCAGCTGAACATTGACTCGATTGCTGACATTGCATCAGCACAGGTGAGCACGTGAGTGGGTGGGAGTTCACCAGTGAGTAACATCATTGATATGCGGATCATGCAATTGTAGGACAAAAGCCACCAGTCTGTGGCATTGCACATCAAAAAAATATGAAATCGTTCTGTGGGATTTGGATCAGTGGGTTAAAGGACGTGTAGTGGTGGAAGACTTATGTTCAATGGAAAAGACCGAGAGAGGCAAGGCGTCGAGGTTGATATTCAGGTGGGAAAAAAGACTGGACATGTCTGGCGTATGGTGAGGAAGGACGGCATAGACGGGTGGGGGACTATTCGGATATGTGGTACAGCCGAACAGTTTGACGTCTGTGAGTGGCAGATCAGGGGATCCTGTGGTACTCGGTAGTGGCACTGTAGACTTCTGAGTTATCAGCATTATAACAACTTGATAAACTTACCTCCCAAGGCGGGGAGGGGACCATGTTCTTGTTCCGAGGAGCTGTACTCCTCACCGTATAAGCCGCTCATGGAGGTGAGTTGAAGGTGGGCAAGGACTCACACATGTGATGCCAACATATGTATAATACCTTGGTCTCTGCATGCCAACCCCATGTCGTCTGACAAAATCAGTCAATCTTAGATTGCCAGCGCATGACTTTATGGACAGATCCCGATCTGGAAACGTGTCGGTCACACCTACCAAAAATAACAAAGCTGAGACTGTCATTGGGAGTAAGGAAATGACCCGAAGATTTCAGAATTGAATACGCACTGCGACATATCTGTTCTCAACGTATGGAATGGTTGACGGTAAAATGACAGATCGCAGCAGATCAAAGTTACGATGGCTGAACCAATACTCCTAGATCTTCGACGAAGAGCAGCAACGTCTATCATGGTACAATAAACACCTACTTCACGTTTTATCACGCTTTTTTCTGTGTCTTTTTGGTTTATAAACATACAAGGTACAGAAGGACTACCCTACATACTAACAAGGTTGCTGGAAGAAGGTAATCACCGGCCACTGATGAGTGGCTTTAGATCATGGTGGAAGGCGGAAGAGTTGGGAGTGTGAATAATCTGCCCTTAAATAGTGTCCAGCAATTTTGGACACGTGACTTCCGCTCTTGTAATTCCGCTCATGACATAAGCTCAGGTGACCAAGAAAAAAAAAACAGAATAAATAAATCTATCTTCTAATAAATCTATCTTAGATCTCAGATCTCGATTCCTGACAGATCATTCCCAGGCGAGCAGATCCGGGAGCCAGTGAACCCACGCGGCTCTGCTTATGTAATGAGGTATGAGCGGAGTGGCAGAGTCATGGTGTGACCACCACCACCATGAGCCAGCTGCGCCCAAGTAAGTACCACCAACCTCACCACTCGCTGCTCACGCACTGACCAGCACGAACGCCCGCCACCAGTGTGACCACAGACAGGGCCTGCATTTCATCTTTCCAGCTCTATGATAGAAGAGGTCTGCTGTCTCCGTTTCTCCTTTTTTTTTCTGGTTTCAATTCTGTTGGTAGCACTCGACATGACCTGTCCGTCGCTATTAACTTGCTTCACCATATTATCCATCTAACGTCTGACTTCCCCACGAATACGCGAAATATGCGAAGTCATGACAATGGGTGGCAGTTTGGAGCGCCTTGTGCGCATTCTGCATGACGGGCGCAATGTCTTCACGGCCACCATGACGACCCTGTCCTTATCCCCATGAGGGCGACGCCCAACATCCACCTCACCACCAGTGCGACGCCCCAATGCCTGCCACACCCCCAGTGACACCCCAACCCCAGGCGAGGCGCGATATCCCAAGCACTAACTGTAACCCCCTTCCCATCCCATGGGCGCGATGCCCCAACAGAATGATTGCTTGCTTACCGCAGCATGTCGACTGCAATGTCCAGTGAAACACTTGCCCCCCGCCCCCTACCACCCCATGGGCACAACACCCACAAAACCACAACGCCCTCTCTCTCCCATCACACAGGTATGATGCCCAGTGACAACCAAACACCCAACATGCGACGCTTCCGAGTCAACACCCACCACGCTCAGCAGGCTGCGCCGATCTCCTGTCCCACTGGCACGACTCCTAGGAAACCCATGCTTCCCATGAATCCCATCCCACGGGTGTGACGCATCAACATCCACCACACTTGTGCACTCCCTCCCATCCCATGGGGGCAATGCTCGCCACGCCATGCCGACCATGACACCCAGTGAAATACCCACCCAATGCCGACTGCATTGAATACACCACGCTGACTGCGACACCCCAACACGTCTGCGCACGAGGCACGATGGCCACTGTGCCTTCCTTCCCATCCAACACGTGCGCCGGTCCAACTTGAACGCTCACGTCACCCCCTTGTCACTCACCCCGTCCTTTTTTTTCTCAATGTTTCATCATGTCCATTCTTTGTCCGCAGTGTTGCTCGTGCGCTTGATTTGGTAGCACGGTATCAGCTTGTCCTCACTATATCTACCACGATACATATCAGTATGATTACGAGTTATATACATCATCATCTGTTCCTGTCTGTTCATCCACAGTGGCAGTCGCTGTGTCCGCCTCAAGGCACAGCCCCCTACAACAGCCCACCAAAAGCTTCAACAGCAAAAATTCCCCACCCAGTTGCGTGACTCAGGGGGTGGCTCGGGACCACGTGCATGCAGAACGGTCCTCATGTGCCTGGACCCTTTGGGACCTTTGTGTGGGAACCCTGGGTATGACGAATCTCCTGATTGGAAAAGGAAAATTGGTCATAGAGATTGTAAACTCTGCCTGTCAGAACAGGTTCAGACTTTCCCGACAGAAGCTGCGCACTATTTAGGTACTGGCACCACGGTGGCCACGACTTTCTTTCCCATCCCTTACACCCATTCTCGTGTGAAGTGATAGCATAATATTACTGAGTACTACTAGTACATTAACCTGTAGCCTGGACTATCTTGCTGTCGGATACGGTTCACTCGTGACAGTGCTATATGTCTGACTCGGACGTGATTTTTACGAAGACCTGTGTTTGTGGTCGCACATTCACTGACCTTGGAGGTTTCACCAGATACGAAAAAAGCTGTCGCAAGGGCAAAAAGAGACTAATCAGCGCCCTCACTAAGGCAAAGGAGGTGTACCAAACCAAGAAAGCCAGACTATCCCTCTCAAGGTGTGCAAGCGCCGATCAAGATGTGATTCCAAGTAGTGATAGTAGCAAGGACAAGCAAGTCCCAGGGGACGGTGGTGAAGCTGGTGGGCAAGCCGTCCAACAGGTATGGTTTCACTGAAGATTAATATTTCTATTGCTTTATCTGCCATACTATCTAGGGCGGCCCCTCCTCATCATGTCTGCATTAGGAATCCCCAGTCAACACTGGAGAAGAGCGTGATACCACTAATTGCCCCGAGGTATGTGCTGGTAAATTTCAATCAGCCCTCTTCAATAACACTGAATGTGTATAGGATGATCTACCTCTGGCACAATGTCAAGCTTGTAGAGTTCGCCAATTGCCATTACGCTTTCGAGATATGTTACCTGAACCACCACCACCTCTCCATCCTTCGCAGTTGGTCATCGATCCGCGCGCACCAACAAATCCAGAAGCTCGTGGCCAGGGATCCCACCGTGGGCATGAAGATTGCTTAGGAACCACATCATCCCATTCGTCTACTTTATCCGCATCCGCATCCCGCCCTCTACTCAAAACCTTCAGAACGGCGATGAACAAATTCAGTTTGTCCCATGCATATACTATGCAGGTTCTTCCCTCGCATGATCCGGACGACCCATACTCGGTTGAACATGTATCACAACCACCCTTTGCTCAGGGTCCTGAGCCAAGCAATCCATTTCATCCTTACCCGAATGAAAATGTGATGTGCTTAGGTGACTGGTATTGGAATCAGGGGGCCCAGAAATCCAGGGAGAACTTTAAACAACTCCTCAGTATTATCGGGAACCCTGCATTCAATGCTGCCGATTTGTCTGGGGTTGCATGGGATTCCATCAACAAAGAACTTGGCGATCAAGATTCAGATGGGGACTCGGACATTCTTGAGTGCTTGAGTAATGACCGTGGGTGGAAATCTTCTCCAATCACTATCTCTGTTCCCTTCCACAGTTGCTTAGTCAATCCAGGGCCCAAGCCGTATACCGTGCAAGGTTTCTATTACCGTTCTCTTATTTCAATCCTGGAAGAGAAGATCATAGATCCCGTCCAGGCTGCAAACTTCCACTATGAACCGTATGAATTACTTTGGCATCCACCTCACAGGGACCGGGATGTAAAGGTGCACGGAGAGCTCTTTACCTCCAGCACGCTTATAGATGCCCATAGGGAACTGCAAGAATTGCCTCCGGAACCTGGTTGTGATTTACCCCGTGTTGTCGCTGCGTTCATGTTCTGGTCAGATGCAACTCAGCTCACCACATTCGGCAACACGAAACTTTGGCCACTCTACGTATATTTTGGCAATGAATCGAAGTATCGTTGGTGTCAACCATCAAATAACTCCTGCTCCCATGCCGCTTATTTCCAGACTGTGAGTGATCAGGGTCAGGCATCCTTACATATCTCACCGGTCCATTGTTTCAGCTCCCCGACGCATTTAAAGATTTTGTGATGCATCATTCGGGAGGAAAAACTCTGAGTGACGTCCTCATGACCCACTGCCATAGAGAATATTTCCATGAACAGTGGAAAGTACTTTTGGATGAAGATTTTATCAGGGCCTATAAGCATGGTGCCGTGATCACCTGTTGTGACGGTTTGAAGCGTCGTTTCTACCCTCGGATTTTCACGTATTCCGCGGACTATCCAGAAAAGTTAGTTTCTGGAGTGACAGGCCCTGAACTACGCTGACCCCTGTTCCATAATAGAATACTCATAGCATCCATATGTAACCTTGGTGCTTGCCCTTGCCCTCGCTGCACAATAACGTTAGATGAGGTTCAGGACCTAGGCACTGAGAAAGATATGCATAACCGGCGGCTACTCGTCCATCGTGATGACCTCGATCGTATCGAGCAAGTACGAGCTGCACAAAACATCATCTATGAAAGTAACTATGCAATTGGGACGCCTCAAGTTGAAGCCCTGCTTAAACCAGAATCACTGGTTCCAACATCGGTGAGAGTCTCTTTGATACCATATTTGCTGACATTTCGTTTCGAATGCCGTTATGCAGAACGCCTTCTCGGACAAGCTGTATCCTTTAGGATTCAATCTTTTTGTTATGTTTGTGGTGGACCTTCTCCACGAATTTGAACTAGGGGTTTGGAAAGCGGTCTTCGCACAGCTTCTTCATATGCTAGAATCTCTGGAGGAGAGCAAGATACACGAACTTGACTGCAGGTCTACCTTCTCTTCGGTTGTATTTCATTCTATTTACTCATGCACCATTTAGATACCGCCAGACCCCAACATTCGGATAAGATACTATTCGCTGTTTTTCTCAAAACACATCAGAGATGAAGAGGACTGCAGCTCATGATTTTGAGGATCTCCTACAGGTTGGTAATTCGATGTATTCGTTTGGCTCGATCTCACAATCACTCTAGTGTGCCATTCCTGTCTTCGATGGGCTATTTCCAGAATCACACAATTCATTGGTATTGAAGCTACTTTTTGTTCTTTGTCATTGGCATGGGCTCGCAAAACTTCGGATGCACACTGACGAAACCCTCCAGATCATGGATGACACCACTGTCTCCCTTGGGAGAGAGCTTCGCGCATTCAGTGCCAATACATGTCCCGCTTTCCTGACCCATGAACTCAGGTGTGAAGCCAGGCACTGACAGCACCGACAGCAACAGTCTCAGTCTCGCACACGTACATCCATACAAAGCTCATCCCAAGTGGCGTCACCACGTCAACCAAAAGCTTTTAACTTGCAAACATACAAGCTGCACGCCCTCGGTGATTATGTGTCTTCGATCAGGATGTACGGAACCACCAATTCCTATTCAACACAGCTGGTGGGGAATTCCCGCTTTTGAGTTGGGTCGGTGCTGCATCCTCATTCACATTTGTTCACAGGGAGAAAGAGAGCACCGGGTTGGAAAAGGAAGGTTCCTTTGGACCAGTCGCAAGGATTTCGTTCGTCAGCTTGCTCAAATTGAAATGCGCCAGCTACGTGTATGACATATTCGCAAGAGAGTAGACGCTATGCACCAGACACTTCCGGAACCTATTCCTAACAACCCCAAGGAACATTACTAGATTGGGAAATCGCAAAATTATCCTGTGGACGTCTCAAATTTCTCCCGACAAAATTCTAACGACCCAGCTGTTAAGGTATCTGACGCTCATCATGTTATTTCAATGATATGTAACGTGAATCTAGGACTTTAGCCCCAAATTTAAGCACCATCTACTGCCTCACATCATGGTAGTTCATGACCAGAACTCGGAACTAGATAGCGACACGGATCCATTGCTAATGGCCGGGCTTGGTGATAGCTTTGGTGCATTGCACGCCAACCTAAATGACGTGATACTCAGACACGACCGTATCTATCGACATCACATCCTTCGGATCAACTACACAATGTATGATGTTCATCGTGCTGATGATATCTTCAATCCAAACACCGAGCACCATGACATCTTGCTGCTTCACCGCCCAGAATCCAAGGACGATCGTCACCAGTTTTGTTACGCCAGGATCATCGGAATATATCACGCCAATGTTCAGTACATCAGGTCAGGGATGAAGGATTATCTACTGCAGCGGATGGACTTCTTGCACGTGTGGTGGTTTGAACGGGTCCCGCAACAAGACCTTCATGGTCTCGACGCCCTGAGGTTTGTCCAAATGAATGATCCTGGATCAACTGATTTTGTGGACCCGGTGGACGTGTTGAGAGGCTGCCACCTCTTACCTGCATTCAGACACGGAAAACTCCACTTGGAACAGGTTGCAACATCACCTATTGCACAAGATTCAGATGACTGGAAATATTACTATGTCAACAGGTATGGCAGACGTGCTCGTCTCTGTCTGCTAGCTTATACTTGTGTTAAGATTTGTGGATCGTGATATGCTCCTCAGATACCATTGGGGTCTCGGTGTCGGGCATACCTATTCCCATGTCGCAAGCCCTTCTGACGAGAATCAGCCATTCAATGTGACTGAAAATCACCCAGCTGTGCAAGGGATGTCTCCCTCTTCAATGCCAGTCTTATCTCCATCCCAAAATCAAGTAGGAAGCATTGCTACCTCAATGTTTGAGGATGATCCTGATGCAGAGTTTGTGCTTCCTCAATGGGATGGCTTAGAACTGGAGTGGGAAGTGGCTGACTCTGAGGAAGAGGATTCAGACTTAGGTGATGATATTCAAACCATGTACATGCTGTACAATGATGGAGTCGACTCTGACAATTAAAGAGATATTCCAATCGCACACATCCATGGCTTTGGATGTTCACTGCACGGTAGCAGCCCCAATGAAGTGCCACCAATGCAGTCTCACTGCCACAACTCAGAGGATGCGTCGTTGATTCCTTTTGTTGGACTCCTCAAATAAATCGAACTACTACTAGTAGGCCTCACCAACTGACGTCACGGAATGCTCACAAGCATGCCACAACGGTATGATGAGGAAACGCGCTCAATTTTGCCACACGAGACAAACTCGGACCCCCTGCTTTGTAAGGTAGTGTGAAACGAGCACTCACGCACACTCGGCCTATATGCGACTTGAGGGGGAGTGTTGAATATGGCTAATACAACTAGCTAATATACAAGCCACACTCAGCCTAGTAAGCTGTCTTAATATACTTGAGACTGTATAGATTAGCAACCAATACATTAGAGTCCTATATAAGATTGGCAGTAGTAAAGGGGTCGCAATCTAGTCTCTTGATTTCGTCCCCCATCCTTTGTCTGAGCTCACTCAAACGTTATCTGTTCACTCGCCCAACCTATCTTATCGGATCCCACGCAACAGGAATATCACACAACCAAGTTTATAGCCAAATGGATTCAAGTCTCATCTTAGATCTCATCATCTCATCTCATCTCATCTCACATCTCATCCTCTGCAAATGACTAATCTGCCAACATTTTCGGTAGTCGATAAAGTTCAAACTGCGACTCATCGGCAAGCTTTCCTGGTCACGTGTTTTCTCACCCCTTGCTCCTGCCAAGTTGCCACCCTCCACACGTCACATTATGTAACACTATTTATACTAGTAAGTTGTATTTTGTATGGGTTACCAACCCTCTCGTTATGAAGTCGTCTCCGCTCGACGCCTCAACAACATTTAAGCTGCTCCCTGGCGAAGAATTACCTGCTGTACTTCATACCCAGTCTTGTACTGTTGAAGTATCGCAGTCTTGCCCTCCATGCCTCTCATTGGTGGCAGGATTACCCCCACAATTCATCACATACTACAAGTCACTGCAGAGAGCCCCTTCCATTATGGTGGGCCCTCTGTTTTAAAGAATAAAAAATCTATGCTCAATATTGCATTATTAGACATTTTCTCCTCTTGCACACTTGCAACCATTGGAAAGCATCGTGAAGGACCTCGAGGAAACTCTAGAAGAAAAATTGCTATTGGCAAAGTTGCTTCTCTGTACCCAACAAGCCTATGAAGAGCGCGAGTTGCTTCTATGTCATTATCTTGGGGAGGATGACATCGAATGGTTGATATCTGAACGGATTCCACCCAAGGATGCTACAACTGTTGCTGCAAAATACCTCCACGCCATGTGCGAGCAGAATTTGAAGTCGTTTGCTGTCAATCCTAGTCACGTAAGTCTGCTTGGGATTACTACATATTGTCATCCTGTTAACGATGACATAAGCCTTGAAATTGATTAGTTGTGCCACTATATTCCCATTTGTTCTTCTAGTGGTGTACAACTCAAGTAGCATGTGATCTGATATTTCTTAAACATGTAATTTATCTCCGATCCTGTACCTCCTACAAGGCAGTCAACTTGTGAAACCTCTCTCCTTCCCATTACCAGGGCCAAACCTGTGCGTCACACATGTTGTGACCATCATGGAACCTTGTGCCGGCCTTCCCCTCACTTGTTTTCTCACGGTTCGCCTCCCCCCATCTTCGCCCCGTTGTCGACTCCCTTCGA